>LBNU01002568.1:54333-69212 GCA_014162995.1 Artemisia annua | reverse complement strand
GGAGCATCGGGTCGGTCTTTACCACTGTCAGCTCGATCCACAGCCTAGGTAGAGGACGTATTTTATTCATTGTAACTATAAATACCCCTCACCTTGCAAGGGTGAGGGTTGGACCTTTCAATCTAATACATCACAAGTTCTTTCACTTTCTCTCTCAAGAAAAGGCTCCCAACTCTTTCTCTCTCTAACTAAACTAACAATCCAAACCATGAGTGCTATGATGTTTGTGACTTAATAGATATCCTACAATTGGTATCAAGAGCCTAGATTTCATCTTAGGGCCTTAGAGTTTCGGATTTGGTATAGTTTTTGTAGTGTTTGGTTAGTTAGTTTAGTTTTTTTTTAAAAACATCTTGGTGTGATCTCGTTAGTGTTATATAATGTGTTATGGATGTACTTTTGTGACTAGAGGTGTTATATCTTCTTAGTTTTTCAGTTGGTAAAGCTTTATCATTCGTTAGTGTGAAGTTTGAGTGATCCTAATTTGAGTTTCTTGGTAGCGGTTAGCTCCTCGGAGAAGTTTCTTGGCAGCGGTTAGTTCCCCTGAAGTAGCGGTTTGGGTTAGCTGTTAGTGGTATTTGTTATTTTTGGACTAAAGGACAAACCGCTAGATAGTGACTGTTCTAGCGGTTAGTGTCTAGCGTTTAGTACGTTTTTGGCGGTTTGTGTATTCAGCGGTTAAGTATCTAGCATTTACTGGTCTTAGCGGTTACCCACGTAGCGTTTACCTTTCCAGCGGTTACCTGTCCAGTGGTTACTTATTCAGCGGTTAACTCACCCCAGCGTTTACCTTACTATAGCGTTTACCTCATCAAGTCAACGGTTACTTTCTTCAGCGGTTTGCTCATTTCAGTGGTTATTACTCTCAGCGGTTTGCTATATCTCCAGCGGTTTGCTTGTGTAGTGTGGTGGTGTGTAGCGTTTAACTAAGATGTGAGAATCTTTTTGATTTGTTAACGACTTGTGCTTGGTGAATTGTTACAACTTAAGTCGTTTCGATTAATTTGATTGTGATTGGACATTGCGAGTTAACTCTTACAACTTGACTAATCATGATCGGATATATTGTTACTTGGCTTGTCATGACTTGACACTTAGTACAAATTGTGACTCGTCTAAGTTCTCATTCTAAGTTAAATACACACATTTCATCTTACGGTTTCCTCTGTTGACTTTAGTAAAATCCCAAGAAAGAATCAATTTCTCGGTTTAAGTCACGAAGGTTGTAAAATCCCGTTTAAGATTGTAACATGGCAACTATGGCTACAACTGATGACATTCAAGCTGCAGGGTCCGATACCCGACCTCCTATGCTAGATAGGACGGATTATGAATCATGGGCTCAAAGAATTCGACTCTACTGTCGGGGCAAAGAAAATGGTGAAAACATTTTGAGATCCATCGATGAAGGACCATTTCAAATGGGTACCACACGGGATGTTATTTCCACAGGAGAAGATGGTGCCATCACTCATGGAATTGACAGGCCACGCACTTACCATGATCTCAATGAATTTGAAAAGAAGCGCTATGATGCAGATATTCAAGCCTCCAACATTGTGATACAAGGGTTACCAAGTATGTGTACAAGCTCATTAACTTCAACACATAAGCCAAAGCTGTTTGGGATAATGTCAAAATGCTGCTAGCTGGTTCGGAACTTACCAAAGAAGATCGTGAGTCTCAGTTGTATGATGAGGTTGAGCACTTCAAGATGAACCCCGATGAAAACATTACAGACTACTATGTCCGATTCCATAAGCTTGTTAATGACATGAAAATGATTAGAATGACAATGCCTAATATCCAACTCAACTCAAAGTTTGTTAACAACATGTCACCAGAATGGGATCGATTCGTCACAGCTGTGAAGCTCAACAAAGGACTCAGAAACACCAACTATGAACAGCTCTATGCTTACTTGCAACAACATGAGAAGCATGCAATGTATGACCGTCAGTTGAGAGAGAAGCTCAATCCTACAACAAATGACCCTCTTGCACTCATCTCAAGTGTGCATGCACTCAACCATAACCCCCTTGATCAGATCAGTCACCCATCTACACAAGCAACTCAGAATCATTCACCTATTGGTCAGTCATCTGCTCAATCAGCAATAAGCATCAAATCAACTCAACCTGATTCAGGGCATTCTCACACTGATATGATGATTGACAATCTCACCAACCAAGTGTCATTGCTTGTTCAACAATTCAAAGCAACACTACCTCAAACCAACAACCAACTTAGAACCTCATCTAATCCTCGTAACATGGCTGTGGTGGAAGATGGACGCGTTGTCGTTCAAGGAAGGCAAAATGTCAACCAAAGGAATGGAGTCCGGGGTTATGCTCAGAATAGAATGGGGAATGCTAATCAGGGACAGGGAAGGCAACCCAAATGTTATAACTGTGGTGGGTTAGGTCACATTGCAAGGAACTGCACTCAACCAAAACGTCCTCAGAACTCTGACTACTTCAAGGATAAGATGTTACTGATGCAAGCACAAGAGAATGGAGTACCATTGGATGAGGAGCAGCTGCTGTTTCTTGCAGGAGATGAAGGGAACACATTTGATGCTGATGTGGATGATCAACCAGTTCAGGACTTAGCTCTCAACGATTCAAACATCTTCCAGGACGAAGATTGTGATGCTTTCGATTCTAACTTTGATGATGAACCCACTGCACAAACCATCTTCATGGCCAATCTATCGTCTGTAGTCACATCGCTACAACAATCTGGTTCCAACAACTCATCCATCATATCTGAGGTACTAAAGTTGTATGAAACATACGAAATGTGTGATAAACCAAAGATTCTCGATGAAATGCATCAAACTAATGTTGTCATGCCAGATGATGCTGAATTGGTAAGCAGTAATGTTACCCCAATACAACAACATGTGGATCACGACAAACAATCTGGTGTACCTTGTCGAGCACCTTCCTTTGGTGATGATGATAATGTGATGCATGAACAAAGGATTCATGACAAAGTGAAACAAACAAACGTTGTGGAATCAAATACTGTTGATATGGGAAATAGCAATGTATTCCCATATGAACAATATGTAAGACACAACGTCGAGTTTGTTGTACCAAGTGATGAATCCTCTGTTGATAATAATGTATGTGAATTGGATGAATACACTGCTGTTGTGCCTGATGATACCTTGACTACTAGAATTAATATTCTTAAAGATCAGTTGAATATTTATCAACAACGTGCAAGATTTGAGTTAACCGAACGTGAGCAGAAAATGGATTGGCAAATGTGTACATACATAACCGAAAGAAACTTAAAGGAAGAAGCTCTAAGAATGGAGATAAAATCTTTACAAAATCAAATTGATCAAACTGTTAAACAAAAACAGGAGATTCAGGAAAGTGTAACCGCACTAAAACTTGATTTTCAAAGTAAAGAAACTAAACTCTTAAATGATTTTTCTAATCTTAAAGCGTTAAAGAACAAGCTTGAAAATAAGTTGTACACGCATGGTCAAACCATTCAAACTGCTCAAATGATGCATAAGCACATTAAGTTGCGAGATGAACATAGCAATAAGGATTTAGGAGTGCCCCAAACTAATTTTCTTAGGAGCATTAGTGCCACTCAACCTGCCTTATATGATGCTAATGTGATGCTTATGCCTAATCATGCCCCCCCCCCCCTGATGTGCCTAATACTGAGGAGATTGATGAGACAGAATCAGTCAATAGAGAAAGATTAGAGAATAAAATGAAGGATCCCAAGTGCATTAAAAAACGTGTCAACATCAAACCTCATAATTATTATGAACAGAATCGATTGACCGTTTTTGTACCCCAAACTAAGTTAACACCAGAACAGATATTTTGGCCTTTAGACGTTGAGAAAATGAAAGCTGAAAAACTTAAGGCCATGACTCCTCAAAGGTTTGCTACCCCAATGGTGTATCCTCCCAATACACCGATGCACCTAGTTCAGTTAGCTCTTCCCACACAATGTAAAACTCTTATTAGCTTCGACGTTATTTGTCAAATGTTCAATGATTTTGATAAAACATGTAAAAAGAGAATTACACCAACGGGAATTGCTGAGGGTGAAAGGGATTTTGAATTAACAAAAGAGTGTTACTTAACTGAAGTCATTCCATTTTTTAATCTTATCAAAGAACATTTTGAGGGCATGCAAATGTCCATTGAATCTGAAGTAAAAGAAATGAAAGATGTGTTTAAAAATTTGGAACATGAGGGAAAACAAACTGCTATAGACCTTCAACATAGTGAAATTGCTAAAAAGAATGCTCTTATCATGAATGATGCTTTGATTGCTAAATGCATTGCACAAGATGTGTTTTATACTGCTACTGATTCGTCATTAACTGTGTGTCACTTTCATGAAATGTCTAGTGCTTTAAATGTTTTTCAGAATCGTGTTGTTGAGCTTGAGGGGGAGAATTTAAAATTGCAAGAAAAAATTCAAAACGATGATCATGATAACATGGTCAGGCATTTTTCGAAACTAGAAGTTGATAATCTTAATTTGCAATTAAAATATCAACATTTAGAAGAAAGGATTAAAATTACAAATGCCAAGACATCCTCGGATGCTCCTGAATATGATGCATATTTTGAATTAGCCAAACGGGACGAAAAAATTCAAGCTCACACTAACACGATTCAAAAATTGAGGGCTCAAATTGCCCAATTGAAGTCCAATAAGAGTGATGTGATTGAATCCCAGAAACCTCCGTCTATAGATTCTCAGAATTTTCAAATTCAAAACATCATCAACCATCTCAAACACGAAAATGACTATTTTCAAGCAGAAAACTCAAAGGTCAAACAACATTACAAAGAGTTATATGATTCGATTAAGATCACACGTGACAAAACCAATGAAAAAATAACTTCCTTGTTAAAGGAAATTGAGAATCTAAAGACTCAGGTGAAAGGGAAAATGCCTGTCACTGCATGTGATAGCATTCTCTCCAAGGTCTGTAAATGTAAATGCTATGCACGTGATGCCGTAAATATTCCCCTTCCTCTTAGGAGTAATGAGTTAGTCCATAGTGAGTACCTTAGATATCTTAAGGATTGCCTTGACATGCTTCGTGAGACCATTGAAGAGAATAGAATGGTGAGACCTGCTGATAATACCATCCTTGATGTATGTTTCCTCACCAATAGATCACATGAACTCTTAGATTNTGTAAATGTAAATGCTATGCACGTGATGCCGTAAATATTCCCCTTCCTCTTAGGAGTAATGAGTTAGTCCATAGTGAGTACCTTAGATATCTTAAGGATTGCCTTGACATGCTTCGTGAGACCATTGAAGAGAATAGAATGGTGAGACCTGCTGATAATACCATCCTTGATGTATGTTTCCTCACCAATAGATCACATGAACTCTTAGATTATGCCATTGGTACATGTCCCAAAGCAGTTAGCATGCGTGATAAGCCTAATGTATCTTCTTCTAAGATTAAGAACAAGCGTGTTACCTTTAATGTGCCTTTGACATCATCTGAATTTAACACACCACTTACCCGAAAACAAACAGCAGTGCAACGATCAAATGTTCTCGTCATTAATTCTACAGGAGTAAACATTGACACTAAAGCTAGCGGGTCAAAACCTAGTTGCAATACAAGGAATGATAGGACTTCGCCAGCTAAGAGTGCTCAAGGGAAGAAAGTAGAAGGCCACCTTAGGAACAATAAGATTGATCTGAATGTTATGAATCGTGTTGATTCCAGTATTACCTTTAGGCGTACTGTAATTAATTCGAATTCTGATGCTACCTGTAAGACTTGTAATGTCTGTTTAATTTCTGGTAATCATGATGAGTGTGTTAAGACATTTTTGAAAGCTTCTAAGTTACTCTCGGTAAATAATGCTATAAAACATAAACTGGAAAAACGTGTTTGGAAAGCTACAGGAAAGAAATTCACCAATGTTGGCTATCATTGGAGACCTACTGGAAGAAAGTTCACTTTAGGAAATCAGTGCCCCGTAACCAAATTGACCAATCTTAAGCTTTCAAATGTTAAAGAATGGAAGCAACTGGTAGAAGATTCCCTCTAGTGACACTATGCCCTAATAATAGGCCCAATGCACCCATTAGTAAAGTTTTCTCTGATAACTCCATTGCATGTGCTACTCCTGTTTCTCTTGAATATGTGTGTGCTAACCAATTGGACCTCAACTGTGCTTGGGGATCCACGTTCTTCAGTTATCCATATCTGTCTGATTTCAAATGCAGGTCGTACAAATCGGCCTTTGGTATTTGGACACAGGCTGCTCAAAACATATGACTGGGGATCGCTCACGGCTCAGAAATTTCGTGAAAAAGTTTATCGGGACTGTTAGATTCGGGAATGATCATTTTGGTGCCATTATGGGGTATGGTGATTATGTGTTTGGTGACAGCGTGATTTCTAGAGTTTACTATGTAGAAGGGCTTGGGCACAATCTATTTTTAGTTGGTCAATTTTGTGATTCCGATCTTGAAGTCTCCTTCAGGAAACACACTTGCTTTGTGAGAAAATTGGATGGTGTGGATCTTCTGAAAGGTAGTCGTGGTACAAACCTCTACACCATATCTATTGAAGACATGATGTGGTCATCTCCCATTTGCTTGTATCTAAGGCTTCAAAGAACAAGTCATGGTTATGGCATCGTCGGTTGAATCACTTGAACTTCGGCACCATCAATGAGCTCACTCGTAAAGGATCTTGTTCGAGGCATGCCCCGGCTAAAATATGAAAAGGATCATCTTTGTGCTGCCTGTAAGCTGGGTAAAAGCAAGAAACACACTCACAAACCCAAATCAATCAACACTATTATGGAAGTTCTTCACACCCTTCATATGGATCTGTGTGGACCAATGAGGGTACAAAACATCTTTGGGAAGAGATATGTGTTAGTGGTTGTTGACGATTACTCTCGGTTTACATGGGTAAAGTTTTTGAGATCTAAGGATGAGACACCAGAAATCATCATTAAACTTATCAAGCAGCTGCAAGTTGGACTCAATAAAACTGTCAGGTTTATTTGCACAGACAATGGAACTGAGTTTGTTAACAAGCAACTTACTCAATTTTATGAAAACCTTGGCATAAGTCATCAAAGGTGTATACCACGAACACCTCAGCAGAATGGAGTTGTTGAAAGACAAAACCGTACCCTTGTAGAGGTTGCTCGAACCATGCTAATATTTTCTAAATCTCCTATGTTCCTCTGGGGAGAGGCAAATGCAACTGCTTGTTACACTCAAAACCGATCACTGATTCATCCTCTTCACAACAAAACCCCCTATGAGCTGGTGCATGATAGAAAACCTGATCTTTCATTCCTACGTGTGTTTGGTGCATTATGTTATCCAACTAACGATAGTGAAGACTTGGGTAAGCTGAAGGCAAAAGCTGATATTGGGATCTTCGTTGGTTATGCACCAGATAAGAAGGGTTACCGAGTCTACAACAAAAGAACCTGACAAATCATGGAAACAATTCATGTAACGTTTGATGAGCTGACTGAGCATACGGCTCCTGAACAATACAGTTCTGGACCCGCACCTAACCTTTTGACACCTGGACCAATTAGTTCAGGACTTGTACAGTCTTCCACTACTACAGCTTCGTATGTACCCCCCACCAGTGAGGAATTGAAGAAGTTATTTAATCCAATGTTTGATGAATATTTTGAGCCTCAGCAGATTATTGAGCCGGAACCACAAGTTATTGATCATAATGTTGCTGCTAGAAATGCCCCTCAAGACACAAATGGTCTATCGGTTTCCATCTCCATTGGTCAAGATGCTCCATCATCTAGTTACACTCAACCCACATCAAACGATCAAACCTCTTCAGAACATCAAGGAACTGCATCAGATAGTTCTTTTGAAGTGAATCCCTTTGCTCAACATGCTGATGAGCCGTTTGTTAACATATTTGCTCATGTACCCTCCAATGAGACAACTTCTTCAGAGGACTCAAACACAGCCATTTCAGTTCACAATCCTCAAGATCATGAGCATCTCAGAAGATGGACAAATGATCACCCGATTGATAACATCATTGGAAATCCTTCTCATCTGGTGTCCACTCGTAAGCAACTTGCCACCGATGCCCTGTGGTACTTCTTCAACTCCGTACTCACTAAGACTGAGCCCGAGGATTTCAAGGAAGCATTGTCTAAAGAATACTGGTTTAATGCAATGCAAGAAGAAATTCACGAATTTGATCGACTTGATGTATGAGAATTAGTACCTCCTCCAGAATGTGCTATGATTATCGCTCTTAGGTGGATCTTCAAAGTGAAGCTTGATGAGCATGGTGATGTTCTGAAAAACAAGGCTCAGCTTGTAGCTAAAGGATACCCACAAGAGGAAGGGATAGACTTTAAAGAATCCTTCGCACCCGTTGCTAGAATCGAGGCCATTAGAATCTTCCTTGCTAATGCTGCCAGTAAGAATATGGTTGTATATCAGATGGATGTTAAGACGACATTTTTAAATGGTAAGTTGAAAGAGGTGGTTTATGTTACTCAACCCGAAGGATTCGTGGAACCTTAACGTCCTAATCATGTCTATCGCTTGAAGAAGGCTCTTTATGGACTTAATCCGGCTCCTAGGGCATGGTATGATACATTGTCCAAGTTTCTCCTTGCTAACAAGTTCACCAAGGGTGTTGTTGATCCTACTCTCTTTACCAGAAGGTCAGGGAATCATCTACTTCATGTTTAGGTCTATGTAGATGACATTATCTTTGCTTCGTCTGATCCTATGGAATGTGATCGTTTTTCACAAGAGATGAGCTCCGAGTTCCAAATGTCCATGATGGGACAAATGTCATTTTTCTTGGGGTTGCAAATTTCTCAAAATCCCAATGGCATTTTCATCAATCAATCCAAGTATGCTACAGAAATCTTGAAGAAATTTGGATTTGATTCATGTGACTCAGTTGACACTCCTATGGTAGAAAGATCAAAATTAGACGAGGACGTTATAGGGATCCCAGTCGACCAAACGAAGNTTTTCTTGGGGTTGCAAATTTCTCAAAATCCCAATGGCATTTTCATCAATCAATCCAAGTATGCTACAGAAATCTTGAAGAAATTTGGATTTGATTCATGTGACTCAGTTGACACTCCTATGGTAGAAAGATCAAAATTAGACGAGGACGTTATAGGGATCCCAGTCGACCAAACGAAGTACCGCAGCATGATTGGATCCTTAATGTACCTCACTGCTAGTCGGCCAGATCTTCTATTTGCTGTATACATGTGTGCTCGATATCAATCCAAGCCTACCAAAAAGCATTTGGAAGCAGTCAAGAGAGTCTTCAGGTGTCTTCAAGGGACTATCCACATGGGTCTCTGGTATCCTAAAGACACTGCTATGGCACTCACTGCCTACTCTGATGCTGACCATGCTTGGTGTCAAGACACTCGTCGAAGTACTTCAGGTGGTGCTCAATTTCTGGGAGATAAGCTTGTGAGCTGGTCATCAAAGAGGCAAATGAGTACATCGATCTCCTCTACAGAGGCTGAATACATTGCCATGTCATCCTGTTGTGCTCAAATCTTATGGATGATATCACAATTGTCTGACTATGGCTTTGTTTACAAAAACGTTCCGATGTACTGGTTATATGGAATCGTAGTATAGTGAATTTCTCCAAGGAAAACACTCAGGAAAGTATTTCCCCGGGTCGTGGTCCCAGCGAAGGTTGAATGGAATCGTGATTTAAGTTCGTGTGATTCGTGTCGTGAACGGATAAAAGTGAGATATGACGGTAACGGAAAGTGAATTTATACTAAAAAGCATCAAATAAGGCACAAGAAATAATAACGTAAGGTTATCTAAGCTTAAAACGCAACAAATTCTAAAAACGCGAAAGATATTTAAAATTAAGGTACGAGCGCAAGATAAAAAGTGAAACTAGGGTAATACTAATCCTATAGACATGAAAATAGTTTTTCTACGTTTTATAAGATAAAAGAAAATTACTGGAAAAAGAAAAATAATTTTTCTTTTATGTCTTTTTATTTATTTAATATGCATTAAAAACTATTTAAAAGAAATAAAATGATTACTAATAGAAAATCTTATCAAATAATTCTCAACTTTTTATAGTAATAACCTAAACCTATTCTTAATCTGGGAAAATTAAAAGATATGAAAAAGCTAAAATGTATAAGCTGTAATAAGCTAAAATAGTGAAAATAAGCCAAAATGACTAAAAAGTATATAAAGATTAAACAATGCAAGTGTCTAATGAGAATTCACTAGAGTGCAGTTGGTGGCAGAGGTGTGGTGTGGTTTGGTTAAGGGAGAGGTCTCAGGTTCGATCCCTGGACCTCACTTTTGGAAAAATGTTTTTATTTTTGCAATTTTCTTTCAAAAGCTTAAAGGTTAACTAAAAATTGAAACTTTTTATAAAAACAACATTTTGGAAAACTCTCAATAAACTCAGAAATAGCTCAAGAACAACAACAGATAACAACAAGGAGCTAATAAGAAAAAAATTGAAAACAATAAGCTACTTAATAGACTTAAAATCTAATCAACTAGAACAAACAAGCTAATCTAACATAGAAGGCAACTAAAATAAGATAATGCAAACATGATATCAGGCTCAAACGAACTAAGAAGCTGAATCAAGTGAAAAGCAAAAATTTGAATACACAAAACTACACAGCCTAAGGAGCAAATTTGCAGCCAAAATAAACTAATAAAAAGCTAGAGCTAAGGTCTAAGAATGATAGGATAACAAGACAAGCTACAAATAAGCAAGGAAAACAAATCTCAGGACACACAAGGTATTGAATAAGCAGAAATCAAATCGCAAATAAGCTGTCACATTCACTAGTGTGTGCAGGGGAGTAACAGGCCTAGGGCGATTTCAAGCTGGTGCACAAGCTTTTATACTAAAAGCTAACCTACAAAAGTGAAAGCCTGAGAAGCTCATACAATGGACTATCTATGAACCAAATTGCAGACCTAGGGGACTAATAAATGAGCAGATAATGAACTAAGAAAATGGCTACTAGGGACAGTTTTGATGAACATTTGCAGGGGAGAAAATGGGTGAAAAAATGCAAAAGAAAGATTTGAGACCTTAAACCATGATCTCAGAACTTAAAACATACTATATATGCTACTTAGAGAATGAAGATAACACATAAAACAACTAGAATCTATGGGATCAAACCAAGGCTGTGAAATTCAGTTATAATCTATGAGAATAAGACAATCACTGTAAATCCTATAAAACTAGATTCAAATGCTAAAAATTATTTAGAAACTACTCCTATGATTTAAATATAACTGATGCAATTTGATAAATGAACCTAAAGTGACCAAATCTCCTAAAAACTACTAGAGCCAAACACCCCTTAAGTAACTAACTGTTTTTTGGATTTTGTTGTTGAAGGCCATAATAAGCTGTAATAAGGAAAACAAAGTATAAACTATCTGTACTACATCCTAAATAGCAGAAAGCAATAACTAAATAGTACTCAATTATAAGCAATAAGCACAAACCGTTTATAAGCTAAAGGTGAGAATGAAGTTGAAAATTAAGGATTCTGACCTCAAATCAGAATGTGAATCACATAATAGCTCCCCAACAAGCTACTCAAACCAAATCAACCACATACACCCTTCTGAATCAGATCAATATCATCTTGAGCATGAGTGACCTTCAACGTTGACTTTATTTGACTTTTTGAACTTTTTGTAATGAAAACATAATTTAACCAGAACAATCTCACAAAAGTTGTAACAAGCTGATAAAAGCTTAAAGGAACATAAATAAGGGCTTATTAAGCTAAAGGAACCATAAAAACATTTGATTAAAGTTTAACAGTAAATTTTGACAAGTTATTTAAAGCAAAATGAAATTTCATTGAAAATAAAACTGATTACAATACTCGAGAGTTTTAAAATCTGAATACAAACTGAATTAAGCTAAACTAAAAGTTACTCCTAAATTACCCTAATTTAATCCTACTCCTAATGGCTTCAACGTGAGTGAGGAGGTCTCCTTTTATAGCTGAGTGAGGATAAGGGTCTTCTAGGGTTTGGAAGGCTCTGGAGCTTCTATTCTCGACCACTGGATCAAATGATGTCCACATCCCAATCATTGGGAACCCTTGGATTGTGTGCCACATCCTTTCTCCCAATCAAAAAGCTTGGAACTGCCACGGTGGAAGAATTATGTTGTCATAATCATTGACATGTCAGGGGTTCTTCTAGAAGCCTTTACCTCGTACTTAATTTGATGCCAGGTAAAAAAAAGGGAAACAGGGTAAATGGTTGAGGGTGAAGAACAGTGAAAGGCGCGTTTGGGTGTTTTGACCAGGAAGAGGATGGGGTTTGACCAGTTGTATAGAAGGGTAATGGGTCGGGTTGTAGTGAATAGGGAGTGGGCTGGTTGGGTTTTTTAAAAGGGATTGGGTTTATTTAATGGGTTTATTTTAGTAGTAAAGTGTTATTGATATTTTTGGTTTAGATAAAATCCAAGGACCAACTTTGTAATTTCATAAACTCCAAGGACCTTTTATGCCAATCATAATAAATCTATCCAAGGACCACTTTTGACATTCTCTGATTCTTCAAGGACCATTTCTGACATATGAGATAAATGATGATCAAATCTTGAAAAAATGTTTCCCCGGCTGCGGCTTTTACACTCTTTCCATATCTCGTGCTCGGTTTTGTCACTTTTGGCTTGTTTTTGTCCATTTTTCTCAATATCCGTACCTGCACATTCAAAAACACAAAAACACGGATATTTGGCAATTATGGGTTAGTTTTTGGTCTATTTGGTCGGGTTTTGGTCAATAAAAGGTATGTGAAAATACACATACCATGTACTGTGACAACAAAAGTGCAATCGCTCTTTGCTGCAACAACGTCTAGTACTCCAGATCAAAACACATTAATATTCAACATCACTTCATCAAGGAACAAGTGGAAAAGGGGATTGTGGAACTTTACTTCGTGAGGACAGAGTTTCAGCTGGCAGATATCTTCACTAAGGCACTACCAAGAGAACGCTTTCAATTCATTCTCCCGCGCCTTGGCGTGAAGATTCTCACTCCAGAATCACTCAAAAGTCTTCAGGAAGAGAATGAGGAGTAATGGATTCGCTTCACATATCCTTGTATATAGTTTTTAAAACCAAAATGAAAATACAAAAATATAAAACCTAGAAAAACCATAAAAATCTGAAAAACACAAAAATACCAAAAATAGTTGTTCTAGGCATGTCTTCTGTTTATCATAACATTTAAGGTTCTAGAAATGTCATTTAACAATGGCACGTAGCTTAAATTAAGCTCGAGCAGAAGTTTAAAATGAATAAGTAAAACATGTCTTTATGGCTTGCTATAACTTCAGATAGCAACCCGTTCTTCTACATGGGGAAAACACGTCGCCAAAAAGACGGTTGTTCCTTGTACTGGGTGAAGTTCACCTGGGCATGGATTACTTTATATCCATGTTTCTTCGAAATGATGTACGTTTCAGTGCATCATTTCTTGAAAAAGAAGAGAAGTCTTCTTTCATCCCAAAATCTCTCTTCTATGATTCTTCAAGAGAGTTTGTGTGGTTTACAAGGTGGCTATTGGACTTAAATTTTCACAAATACCTTGCCGCTCAACTTAATGACTACGGCTCTTTAAATAGAAAATGGGTCATTAATTGAGGGGGAGCGTATTTGCTCAAAATTTCTGTACCTTTCTAAACTTTGTGAACCAGCAGCAGTGAATAAGTGTCTCAAAAATCAGTACATGTTCAAATCTGACCACATTTTCTCCCATGTTTTTAAACTCATTTAAATCAATTGGGATCACAAAATCTCAAATGATTTGAAATTTTTTGATCGGGGGAGAGAATGTGATTTAAATATGAAATCTGATATAAAATGTGATGCGTTTGGACTAAAATGTACGCTCTCCCGTATGTGCTAATTTTTTTTTGAAATGTTTAAATTGAACAAATGCACATATTGAGGGGGAGCAAAATGGCTTGTGGTGAATAAAAAGATTTGGCATCTCATGTGAGCGTGACTCAGAATTGACTCATGAATTGACGAAACACAAACGTTTGAATTCGAAAGGATTTATCCAAGTAGAAAGTACCGTTTCGAGAAGCTCTTCTTAGATGTATACTTTGACGGGTCTAACTTCCTTTTCAAGGAATGTTAACAACTTCAACTTAGTTATTAGGGCTGGTTATCACCTAAAAGCTGATAATGGATCCCTTTAACTAAGCAACGTAAACGTGTCCCTAGGGTATTATGTCTATTAAGAATGGATCAATTCAAAAGTGTAACTCACCCCGACATGTGCAAATTTCTATCAAAAACCTATGAGCACATGTTAAGGGGGAGCACTTGAAAATTATAAAACTCTCAAAGTGATTAGCAAAATATGTTTCTTAATCATAAACACTTTGAGAGAATTCTCAATGATTTGGTCAAACGGCAACATAGGATAGTCATGAAGTTATAAGGTGGCTAAGGTTAGGAAAACCGTCCTATGATCCGCCAGAACCAGAGGGATCTACCCAAGGACAATACCGAATAGATAATATTAGAAAGTCCTTAGGTATGATTATGAAAAAAGGAGATAAATGAGAAAGGAGAAAGAAGGGGTTGAAGAATTAAAAAGAAATGAAATGAGAAAGGGTGAAAAGAAATAGCCCTCCCATTATTCAACCTTAGGCCAGAAACCGGGCTCAATTCATATGCTACTTATTGTTACTAAGGTAACATCTGTATTGAAGACAAGACGTCATGGACCCAGTGACGCACTGCACTAAACTTTCTAACCACTCAAGTTCTCTCAAAAGAGCTTGTTTCATTCTCACGGGGAACC
>LBNU01002568.1:38318-54310 GCA_014162995.1 Artemisia annua | reverse complement strand
ATTAGAAAGTCCTTAGGTATGATTATGAAAAAAGGAGATAAATGAGAAAGGAGAAAGAAGGGGTTGAAGAATTAAAAAGAAATGAAATGAGAAAGGGTGAAAAGAAATAGCCCTCCCATTATTCAACCTTAGGCCAGAAACCGGGCTCAATTCATATGCTACTTATTGTTACTAAGGTAACATCTGTATTGAAGACAAGACGTCATGGACCCAGTGACGCACTGCACTAAACTTTCTAACCACTCAAGTTCTCTCAAAAGAGCTTGTTTCATTCTCACGGGGAACCCTGCATAATCTATCGACCGCTCATTACGAGCTATGTTGATATTGAATCAGGAGACACCGCTCCAATCTCCGACGACCAAATAATGCACTTATCGAGTCTAGAGCCACGAGATGCATCAAAAGATCTCATAGGAACGCGTGCTACTTCTACCACTGGTTGGTCAACATTAAGGACACATTAAGAGTCCTACGTAGATCTTAGCAATCTGCCAAGAACATTTATGAGGGAAGTTACTAATGTGACTCCCAGTGATTGAATGGAAATTCCTGCCAGGGTCAACATTAAACAGCCCTGAAAGCAGGTCACTTCGGTAATCCCTTGTGGGTTACGCTTAGTGATCGTGGCGGTTTCAAAACGGTCTACAGTCGTGGGGTTATCTCCAGCGAATCACCCAATCGTTGATCTACTCAGGTAGATCTCGTAAGCCCTCTCGGGGGTATCCGGTTTGGGAACGGCCTTGGTAAGGATTAGAAGGAATCTTCACACTATGCTGTTGACGATCTCTAACACCGAACCTGTAAGTACCGGACGTTTTATTGCTAACTGTCTTATGCAGGAACATTTGGCGGTTGTTGCTGATTGTAGAAAGGATGCCGAATCATCACCTCATGCTCACACTTCAACATCAAATTCAAAGAAATCATGATCATAGAATGGGCTTTAACTATGCTTCCACAACTCTGATAAAGAAGACCATGATCCAGAAAAGTGTGAGCATGCCGACTCAAAGATGTTCGAAATCACATGGAGACATTTTTACTCAAAAATGACTTGAAGATACTCATTTGGATGATGAACTCGAAGTATTGCCAAAGATCATCCTACACCTCAAACAAGTCATCTAGAGTCCGCTGCTGAAAGCACAAAGCTCATGACAATGAAGAATCAACAACTGTGAGCTACAAAGATATCGACAAAGATTTAGATGCTAGAATTTAATGTTTAATTTCCGGGGTGACCTCCCTTAGGGGGAGATTGTTAGGAATACGTTTTTCTTATAAAAGATTCGGTCACCCCAAGTATTGTTTAGCTTCATGTAGCTCGTCGTATTTATCATATTAGTAAGAATGTAGTTTAGTATTAGTTAATACTTGTGGAGTCGGGTCGGGTCTTTACCCACTGTTAGCTCGATCCACAGCCTAGTAGAGGCGTTTTATTCATTGTAACTATAAATATGCAAGGTGAGGGTTGGACCTTTCAATCTAATACATCACAAGTTCTTTCACTTTCTCTCTCAAGAAAAGGCTCCCAACTCTTTCTCTCTCTAACTAAACTAACGATCCAAACCATGAGTGCTATGATGTTTGTGACTTAATAGATATCCTACATTATTATTATTGTTATTATTATTATTATTATTGTTATTATTATTATTATTATTATTATTATTATTATTATTATTATTATTATTATTATTATTATTATTATTATTATTATTATTATTATAAACTTATAAAATTTACAAGAAAATTAGTTGGGAGTCGTGATACTATCTAAGCCCTCACTCCTCTTACTATAGCAAAGGTAATCGTACTAAAAATATGAATAGCAGCACGTGCCCCAATGACTTGAGTCACATAGAACTTACGGATTCGCTTCAGTAAGGTCACCACGTCCTTCTCAAATTCCCTAGAAGAAGATAATGAGAAGGGGAGAAACCCACCGAATACTTCCATCTTCATCAATAATATATAGTTTTTTTCAACACAAGATAAACCATAACAAACGCATATTTCATATGCACCACGTTATCTACACACACCACATACTTACGAATACTCAGATAAACACACACCCGGATTTAAGCCATATTAAAAGCCCAAATAATAACAAACTCATATCATATGCACCATGTTATTTACACACACCACATACCTACAAATCCTCACATAAACACACACCCGGATTTAAAGCCATATTAAAACTCGAAATCTGTAATTGTTTGGAACAAAGGTGGGGTTGGTGGTGTTTCATGACGGTGATGGCTCGTGGGTGCGTAATGGTGATGGTTCGTGGTGTGTTTTGTGATTTAATAGGGGGTTTTGTTAATTGGGTACAATTTATGAAACTGAACTAGTGGTTAAGTTAATTGGGTGTTAAAGTGAATTTGATTATGGTTGCAAGTTGGTTACTAACTACTGATTTTGACTTTTTAGTTTTAGAGTTTGATTTATTAGTTGAAAAATATTTAAATAGATGGGTGATGCTTTTATTTATTTATTTATAGTAAATTACATAAATGGTCACTGTGGTTTGTCCAATTTTTCATATTTAGTCACTGAACTTTTTTTTTGACAAGGTCAGTCATTAAGGTTTCAAATCATTACAGATCCAGTCATTAAGGTTTCAATTTCATTACATAAATGGTCACTGTGGTTTGAAAGTTCAGTGACCATTTATGTAACGAAATGGACTGAATCTGTAACGATTTGAAACTTCAGTGACCATGTATGTCAAAAAAAAAGTTCAGTGACTGAATGTGAAAAAATGGACAAACCATAGTGACCATTTATGTAATTAACTCATTTATTTATTTAATTTTCAACAAGGTTCATGCTTTCAAGATGTTTTATGCAAATGTTTGCTTAGGTTTAAGGTTTAAGCTTTCAAGATTTTTTATGCAAAGGTTCAAGCTTCCATTTGTTCTACCAAGATCCGCATCTACAAAATTTTATGCAAATACATAAAATCATTTTATTTGGTTTATGATGGGCCATTACATCATTGCAGATGATTAAATATATGGATGGTGCTTTTTGGGTGCAGCGAGGTTTAAGACTTCATGCTTTTAAGATTCTTTAAACTATTAAAATGTAAGTTTAAGCTTCATGTTCTTATCTTGTTGTTTATGTTTGTGTTTATAGGTACTTTATTCTTACAGTTTGATTTGTGTTGATTAAATGTAGCGGGTTTTTATTATGGTATTGATAATGTTAATAATTGCTTTTGGGATGGCCAAAAATAATTGTGGTGGTGGTTAGTGGTTGTTGGGAGGATGAAGAGATGTATATGAATAAAGAAGAGATGTTGAAGATGAGCATTTTTGTCTTTCTTTTCTTCAACCATGCATTTAATGGTCAAACTAATAGAAATAGTGGTCAAAGAACCAAACATGTAACGGGTCAAAATAATAAAGAGATGATTTAAAAAAGGTCTAGGAACTAAATTCGTGATACTTCACAAACAAGAGAGACCATTTATGTAATTAACTCGAAAATTTTATAGCAATGCACAAGGATGGATATATGACTATATGAGACAGAATGTATGCATATACATATTGTTAAACTTTGTAAGCATCATCCATGATATACAAATATATATTTTTCGAAAAACATTTTTTTTTAATTTTAAAGCTAAGCGATATATCTTATGCAGTTTCGAAAAAATTGCACACTTTATTTAGATTTCTCATGACCATGTATGCACCGGTTGAAAAATAAGAGATTTATAAGTCAAATGTTGACTTTTTATGTTTCTCTTCAAAATCAAAAGAACAAAAAGTGTGTCAGTTAGAGTTAACATGACATGTTTTGCTTCATATAAAATTAATCTTACAATACATATAAGTTGGACGAATAATAATATAAGTTGTTAGTTCAACCTTGGTAATCACGTAATGTCACTTCACTTAACAAAAAACAAAACCCGTATAAACATTTAAAGTGCACAAACACTAAACAATCATATGCGCACCTAACCACCTATTTTACCCGGCTACTTAACATCATTTGGAAATAGTGAAACGTTGTGTGAATAGGAGATGTAGTCTAGTGAAATATTATGAGGGGACCGTTTTTACTGTGGGGAATGCTGGTTTTTCGGGTGGCGATTCCCTGCTGGTAACTCACATTTAAATATGGGGTTTTACGCCACAATTCCTAAAAGGAACCGAGTAACCATATTGTGGAGGTTTATAATGGTTTTGGATATTTCCTTTGTGCAACTGCTTTTATTAGCTAAGCTACACTAGGAGAGATATCAAGAGAATGAATAAATATGAGAGTGGGAGGAGAAGTGGATGATCGTTACTCTTCTTCTGCTTCCTATTTATAGGCGTAAGGAAAGCATATGTTCGTCACTTCATTCGTGAGCATATCTGATAATATTTTGTGAAGATTCGTTAAATCCCGTACAATCGTCATCCATGTACTTCCTTTTAAAGAATATTGATTGCCTTATACATGAATATTGCATCATATTTACTTTTATGACTATTTAAATAACTATGGACATGTTGCACTATCTGTTAAAATACATCAAACCAACCTTGAATATTATAGCATGTGGGGTACTACTAATTTGGTCATATTATATTTGATGCATAGATTGCTTATTTCATGCATCACATAGCCACCTGCATACTAATGGCACATCATATACTTATACATACAATAGAGTTTAAAATCTTATACCTATCTAACTATTTAATAATCCTATGAATAACAGACACTATTTAAGTAAATAGCATTAACTCTATTTGATGAATGATTATTTATATGGTTACCCCATTAAGCCCCCCAATTCAGACGCGTGAAGGTCACTTAACGCGTATGAATTTGATTCTTGTATAACTTTAGAGATCCTTTCTATAACACTTTTTTTTTTGGGACAAGTCCAACATGAAACAAATACTAAAAATTACCCAAACCCTTTTTTCCAACTCAGCCAAAAGTAGTGTTGTGGTTTCTTTTGTGGGTACGTGGATGTTTTATTACCACATTAGTTGCAATCATAGTGTCTTTTTCTTGTGTCCCATGGCTTGTACTATATATGTAAGTATAGTACTTTTTGTACTCCTTGACCATACGCACGTCTTTTTCCCGAAAAAAAGGATATGGATCAAGTAAGCATGATCACTTACTAATTTTCATTTGCCTTTCCCAAGTCTATATAGATTGAAATACATTAATAAAATGTGTAATAACTTGAGAATTGGCTGCCGTATGTTGATGTGTTCTACACCATGCATAAATATTGATTTCTTACTCATATATTACCTGATGTACGCGTTGAGTTTCCAACCCATGTATATGTGATCCTCCGCTACTACGAATTTTATAGATGAAGATAACTTTTTGTGTTTTGTGAAGGACCACATGCTTCATTCCAGGTTGTTTATTCCTTCTAAATACCACATGTTATTTTTGTGTTGTTTAGGATGCCGGAGAAGCTGTCGTTCCGCCATCGATGGGCGGCTCTAGTAGCTTGAAAAAACTTGTTTTGTCCTCGGAGGTTAATCCCCTATATAGCGAGGAACGTTGCGGGATGGTTGGTTTCGTTAATGGTGAGGATCTGTTTGCCTTCACTAGTTAGTTAGTTTATGCATTTTAATACTGATTGTGTATATGCATGCGTTTAGAGTCTTCGTGTTACATGATGGAGTAAAATACTGGCATTATGATGGATAATAGAAAGCTGTCATTGGTTGGAGGCTCTTTGGGGATTCTCCCCGATGTGTCCGATTTAGATGCTAATGTTTTTCTCGATGACCCCGTGGGCGGTAATAATCATCAGGGTGCCCCCGAGGTCACCCTTCCTGCTCGTAAACGTAAAACCTTTCGTCCCCATGTCCTCCTCGAGGAGGTTAGTGGTGGCGAGACTTCTACTAACAAGGATATGGGGGTTGTGAAGCCGGTGATGGATGCTAAACCTATTAGTGTACATGACTCTTCTTTAGTTTCGTCGTGTCTTCCCTGGATCGAGGTGCATTACCGTGCTCTTATTGATAATAACAAGGACTTTATGCTCGGGTCGAGAAGTTGTTTGCTGAAAAGATCACTTGTGAGCGTCAGTGTAACGAGTTTAAGGGGACGGCTTTGTCTTATCAACTTAACATTACTAGGTACAAGGAGGAAGTTGAACGTCTTGTTAGCGAGAAGCAAGACTTGAGGAACCGCCTTTATCCGTTGGATCAAGAGGTTATTCGTATTCGCAAGTTAGCCCATTGATGTTCAGGTGATAGGATGTTTATAGGACCAATAGCGCATGTGGTCGTTTTTGTGTTTTGGAGTTATCGTAATACTATTAAATAAATGCGCTTTACGCAACCTACTTGTATGTTGAAGTATTACTTGTATGTCTAAGTAGTACTTGTATGTCGAAGTATGTTGATAGCCTTAATGAATGTTGCTGTTAAAACTTTGCGTTGTTCGCTCCTCGTTTGACAATCTTTCATCATGCATGTTTATAATTNCCTATCCATGAGACGCTCATTAAGATCAAGGTTTCACTTCTAAATGTTGTAAAAAATTTTAAATTAGCGCTAAAATTGCCCTAACAAACATTTCTGTTGGTTTTATTACAAATTTACTATCAAACAAAGCAAAAAATCAAGCATAAGTATATTCTCAACGGTGCTTTCATTTACCCCCCTTACACTTAAACCGAACATTGTCCCCAATGTTCAAATAAAAGACGTAAAAGTAAATAAGATGAAAGAATGAAATCAAATACTCCCCTGAATCGTTTGTTGTGGATAATGATGTAACATGGTTAGATCTTCTTCCAAGAAAGACGAACGTTCAAAGCTTCCCTTCCAAAATAATAGACGTCTTCTTGTCCAAAATAACCTGTTAACCTGAAAAAGATAAAGGCCAACCTCGCATAAAATCGGCGGTAAAATCTACATAATAGGATATAATGCTTGTGGAATGAATATTTTGCAGAATTCCTAGAGATTATAAGTTAAAGAATTAACAAAACTTTTTAGGTTTCCGGAAGAAATACAAAATTTTCAAAAATTGCAGAAAATTTTAACCTGACGCCGTCAGGTGTTATTCCTGACGTCGTCAGAATGATCTGACAGAATTCTCATGTTAAGTTTCCGGAAAAATTCTGGAAAAAANTTCCAAGGATTCTATCTTTTGATCTATTTCTGGTAGCGGGTAGCTGTCCTTGGGGCAAGCTTTGTTCAGAAGTCTATGCACATGCGCCATGTTCCGTCTGCCTTTTTTACCATCACAGGGTTGGAGACCCATTTCGGAAAAAAGACTGACCTAAGGATTCATGCTTCGACTAGCTTGGATACTTCTACTGTAATTGCTTCACTTTGTTCTTTTGCTATGACTCGCTTTTTTTGCCATACAAGAAAGGTTCTAGGGTGGATGTTAAGTTTATGCTCCGAAAGCTCTCGCGGGATTCCCGTCATATCCATTGGTGTCCATGCGAATATATCTTTATTAGAACACAAGAAACATTGTAGCTTTTCTTTACGCATTTTTGGGAGGTTAGCTGCGATCTGGAGCGTTTGATCGGGTGCGCATTATTTACCAATATGTGTTCCACCTCTCCAGCATTACTCATTTCTTTAGGTCGATCTCTTTTCCGAGAAATCTGATTGCAGATGTTAGGTTGCAACATTTCACCCTTTACGATAACGATGCCTTTTTGCGTTTGGAACTTTAAGAGAGCATGCAGAGTGGAAGCGACGGCACCGAGTTTCACCATGCCTGGACGGCCCAAGATGATATTATAAGGCGAAGGGGCCCTTACGATTATAAAATTCACTATTATTGTCCTGCTCGTGTGGCCGCGGTAGTCGTATACAGTGACAGGTAAGGTGATCATCCCCAAAGGCCACGGTATTTGCCTCGCAAACCCAACGAGTGGGGTTGTCGGCAGCTGCATCTCCTTTTTTTCTTCTGGTGTGAGTTGTTTGAAACAGTGTTCGTACATGATTTCGACGGAGCTTCCTCCATCCACATAGATACTGTGGATTTGCGTAATTCCTACTTCTGCCGTGATGATTAGCGGGTCATCACCAGTGCAGTGTTCGGGGATCGGGTCATCCTCGGAGAATGTAATGTTAGGAAATGAAACATTTGAATTTTTTGCATTTATGTCTACGTTTTGGATCATGTGTATCTCGTTCTTCGTCCTAGAGTCACCATCTGTCTTTTTACTCCAGCTTACTTGGGGGCCATGGCCATCCTTTGACCAGGGCGGTTGATTATTTTGGCTACTGTTATGAACCTTGGCTTCTTTGGCTAAGTGAGCCAGGCGTCCATTCCTCACACATGCCTCAATCTGTTTTCGCAGATCGATGCAATCATTAGTATCATGGCCGTGATCTTCATGAAACTCACAGTATTTTGTCTTATCTCTTCTGCTAGCGGGGGTGAACATTTTCGGTGGTGGTCGGAGCATCATTTTCCCTTTAGAGGTTGCCAGTATTTCTGCTGGTGATTTTATCAATGCGGTAAAAGTTTCACGGGGAAACCTGTGACTTTCACCTTGACGAGTGGCAGGTCTGACAATCTGCTTGTCCCTTGGCCTTCGCGGGAGGTCTTTATACGTCATGTGTTGTTTCGTCTCTCGGCGCGGTTCTCGGAGATGTAACTCATCTGAATCTGAGTTCAACGGTTCAATAATCGGTGGGTCGACGTTTGCAAAAACTCGTTGGTGCGGAGCGTCTTTGAGCTTTTGGGTAAATGCCTTGTACATGGCATTCATTCGGTCAAAGTTATGAACCACAAATTGAATTACAGGGTCTTCTGTGTCTGGTTCAGAGGTCGGGTCACCTGGCCTTCCTGCATCGTGGGTGGTTCTGGTTGGTTCGACCCTGGGCTCGTCTGGATCACCAATTGCTTCTTGAGCTGGAGTTTGAATTGAGTTATCTCCGGTCATGGTTATGATTTTGTCGTTGCTAGGGGCAGTAGTAGGGTTTCTTTCGGGTCCCATGGATGGTTTTTCGGGTGGCGATTCCCTGCTGGTAACTCACTTTTAAATATGCTTCTTGAGCTGGAGTTTGAATTGAGTTATCATCAGTCACTTTTAATATTACCCGGATACTTAACATCATTTAGAAATAGTGAAACGTTGTGTGAATGGGAGACGTAGTCTAGTGAAATATTATGAGGGGACCGTTTTTACTGTGGGGAATGATGGTTTTTCGGGTGGCGATTCCCTGCTGGTAACTCATATTTAAATATGCGGTTTTACGCCACAATTCCTAAAAGGAACCGAGTGACCATATTGTGGAGGTTTATAATGGTTTTGGATATTTCCTTTGTGCAACTGCTTTTATTAGCTAAGCTACACTAGGAGAAATGATGCGTGGTTTTGTGACCTTACAACAGGTTTTACCTCTCGAGGGATCTCAAGAGGCTTACAACCCCACCACGCAGTGTACCTTACCGATGTAGTATAGGATAGTGGTAAGTACGGGGGATTGATCGTTCTCTCACAGGGAATAGTGTTCGTTAGGATAGAATAGCTAATCTAATAGGTCTAAGGGTGGAAGGAAGATTCTTTTTGTGTTTTTATATTTTTTAGAAAGCAAGTAAAATCTCGGTTTTTAGAGGAAGGGCGGAATTAGTTGCTAGTCAACTAACCCAAGTTTACTACTTTTTGCAAATTAAAATAAAATAAATATCTAAACTATTGTGGTTGTGAAAACAATATGGAGAAAATTGTGTTTACTTAGATTTCATTACTCCCTAACTATCTTTTACCGGTTAATTGATATGTGTGTTACTTGTGTGGATGAAGGGTGTATTCCTAATAACTCATGGAGTGGCATACATATCTCTCCAATTCTATGAGCTCTTATCTCGCCCTATGCCATGCACGGCACAACCATAGGGGTTGTAAACAGTGGCTCATGCGTTAAATACTACCTTAATAGCCTAGTATGCCTTGGCTACATGTTTCCCAAGACGTTCAAGCACGTTACCATAAAGGAGGTTGGCCAGTTTTCTTGAGCCTAACATTGATGGAACAATCATCCCAACAAACAACAACACACACCAATCAACCAATAATTAATAGTTAGGTTTCATTAGATCTAAGCAAACACTAGAGAATTTAGCTACTCATGTTAATTGAAAGACAAGCAAGATAGATAGACAACCAACACATAGACATATTGATTGAATTAAAGTGAAGACTTATCTTTAATTAAGCACTAGGGTTCCAAGGGTTGGAAACCCTAAAAGTCACAGAAAATTCGTCTTTAGGGTTTGCCCTAAAAGTTCTCCACAAAGTTCCACACATAATGAATGAAAATTAGAAAACTATATATAGATTTTACACTCTGACGGCGTCAGGTTATAAGGGCTGACGCCGTCAGCTCGCCGCCATTAGGTTTCTCGGATGGCCTAGATCCACTTCTGACGCCGTCACCTTATAAATCCTTCTGGGCCGTCACTCTTTAACTTTACTCCTGACGGCCTACTTTTCCTAACACCTGACGGCGTCAGGTGTTAAATCCAAAATTTCCTCTGGCCCGTCATTTGATAATTGGTTTCCACTCTTTTGTCAAGGCTTTCTGACGGCGTCACCTTGTGACTTCTGACGCCGTCAGGTTGTAAATCTTCATCTTTTGAGACTTTGTCGTTTTCTTCACTTTTATGCTCCAAAAACGTCCGAATATGCATGTTTTCCAGAATTCCTCTCAAAAGTACCTAAAATGACAAAAGGAACGATTTAGGGCAATATTTGATCACATTTATACGAATTAGGGCTTAAATGACCCCCTAAAAGCGTAACACTTTTCGTCTCATCAAATACCCTTACACTTGGGATTTGCTTGTCCTCAAGCAAATGAGCTTTTATTCCAATCAAAATATGAGTTAGGGGTCATTTAACACGAATATAAAAGTAATTACAACAAATAGTTATTAGACCCTAATCATAACAAGCACGGAAATCATACACTAGCACCTCACAAATAGTGTTTGGATTCTCACATCTCTCAAATGTCATAAAGTTTATATCTCATAAATGGAAACGGAAAATAACACTCACTACCTGTCATAGCAAATAGATTACCATAGGCTTGGGAAAGGATCAATTACTCCTCCACTAGGCGTAAGCACCTAAGATAAACTATCAAAGAGGGCTTTATAAAGGGTTGTAACGTAAGGTGTAGGGATATGATAACACGGTTTGGTTGGAATAAAGGGTATTTTAGTGGTGGCGAGTTAATTATCATGATCAAATACATGCACTCTACATCGTTGCTTAAGTCAAGACTCGACTCAATCTTAGTCTAAAAATGAAATAACAAAAACTAAAAAGGAACATAAAAGGAAACGGGATGGTAGTCCGTATGTTTTTCTTCTTTCTTTTTCATATTTTTTTTTTTTTTTCTTGATTTTTCGATTTTTTTTTTCATACACTCTTGCCCTACCATCCAAAATAATACATCATAGGGGATTTGCATTCCCCTTACACTTGAATCTTTACATAACTTTACAATCACTATTCTAATGACTCGAATTAAGATAATCGAAAAACTTGGAGTACTTTTAAAATATTTAGCACGTATGGGGGTAATAATGTTGTTCTTCCCCATTACTTCATTACACTAGTACTTTACCCATGAGTCCCAATCGTCCCAAAACAATATGTACAAGGATATGACTTAACTTAGCAACCATGTAATTGACCGGATAATTAACTAAGGGTTTAACAAATGTTTTCACAATAATGCACCAAAGGTGGGTGCATACAAGGTAGGCTAAGGCGATTTGGGTGTACATTTAGTGGGGTGTAAACAAATTCTCACTTTGAGTAAGATGCTCAAAGGTCGAAACGAAAGGATAGGCTCGGAGGGGTGTACTAGGGGTATCGTGTACCAAAAATGGATACAACGCAAAGGGTGTGGGAGAATTACTTGACCAATGAAGTCAATGTAATTATAACAAATATACGGGTGTAAAACAATGGGTTAATCCTAATGCCTCTTATCATGTAGTAAATCTTAACTACACGAATGTAGTCTCACTTGTGGATTTGAGATGGTCCTAACGCAAGTTCTAGAATCTAAATACTACCGGTACTCACATCATAGCACCAAAGATGGATGCTTTTCCTACCAATTCTAGGGGCGAACCTCACATATTTGGGGTGGAAAATTTTTTAGTGGTACGGTTTTGTGCTAGTCATACAATTTCCTATCCATGAGACGCTCATTAAGATCAAGGTTTCACTTCTAAATGTTGTAAAAAATTTTAAATTGGCGCTAAAATTGCCCTAACAAATATTTCTCTTGGTTTTATTACAAATTTACTATCAAACAAAGCAAAACATCAAGCGTAAGTATATTCTCAACGGTGCTTTCATTTACCCCCCTTACACTTAAACCGAACATTGTCCCCAATGTTCAAATAAAAGACGTAAAAGTAAATAAGATGAAAGAATGAAATCAAATACTCCCCTGAATCGTTTGTTGTGGATAGTGATGTAACATGGTTAGATCTTCTTCCAAGATAGACGAACGTTCAAAGCTTCCCTTCCAAAATAATAAACGTCTTCTTGTCCAAAATAACCTGTTAACCTGAAAAAGATAAAGGCCAACCTCGCGTAAAATCGGCGGTAAAATCTACATAATAAGATATAATGCTTGTGGAATGAATATTTTGCAGAATTCCTGGAGATTATAAGTTAAAGAATTGACAAAACTTTTTAGGTTTCCGGAAAAATACAAAACTTTCAAAAATTGCAGAAAATTATAACCTGACGCCGTCAGGTGTTAACCCTGACGCCGTCAGAAAGTTCTGACAGAATTCTCATGTTAAGCTTCCGGGAAAAATTCTGGAAAAACTAGATCTTACTTCCTGGAATTCCTGCAAAAATTCATTATGACTCGATACAAGCATTTGACTCAAACAATTACGAATATGTATGTCAATTTAATATTGTTATGATTCATGTTCATTTGTTCTTATAAACCGATTTAGATTTCCCTTACACTTATCTTTTGCAAAATACCTTTATATGTAGTTAAGACGAAGTTAAAAACAAAATAAAGCATTTTCACAATTTAATTTGAAGCATGAATCAATAACAATAAAAATAAACATACATACGGAAGCAAATAAATTCAAATAGGCAAACAAACAAAACAAATAAAGCAAATAAAGCTTGGGTTGCCTCCCAAGAAGCACTTGTTGTTGTTCGAGTCACGAGCCTGACTCTACCCTTATTTAACAGAAATAGGGGAGGTTTTCCCTACACTTAGGATTAAGTGCGGGTGATAGTAGTGATACACACCATCTCGGTGGAAGTATGCCTCGTGAGAAAGGAGTGGTGGATGAATTATATGCTCAAAGGGGTTTGCTCCTTCCATCATAATCTTACCTAGTTCACTTTGGTCAATGGGTGAGTTAAAGTTTTCTCCTAAAAAGGGATCATCTTCTATCAACTTTGAGAGACTCCTAGTTGGGAATCCATCTTGACCTAATAAACCCGGTTTAAACCCATAATGTTTCTTGTGATCAATCATGAATGGGTGATATAAGTATGTAAGGTCATGGTTCACTCCTACATTGGCTTCCATTCCACGTGGTTTAGAGTCCACTACCTTCATCGTAAAACTACCCGGACTATATGGTTTGATGGGTGGATCGGGACCTATTTCAATTCCTAAATTTTCATCCAAGGATGGAAGATTAGGTAACGGTTTTTTCTTTTTCCAATAATTTTCCTTTCCTATTAGGTTTGTAAAAATATAATTTTCATACCCTAGGGATTAATACTGCTCTTCATTCACTTTTATTTTTGTACATAGACGTTTATTTAAACGTAAACGTACGTTTTTAGGAATTAAAACGTTTTAGGTAACTTAATCTCACGTGTTTGTTGATATTGTTCATTTGAATCGTTTTCCCTTTATTTCTTTAGTTTTAATCACTATTAACCCTATTCCTGTTCATAATCACCCGATCACAAATCCGTTTTTGTACAATTTCACACCTCGTCGGGACATAACGACCCGGGGATACTCTGTACTCCTTGGTATAGCATTGGCTCAATAGTCTGACCTTGTTGACCATTCCTTGGTCAATATTGTTTGACTGTTCTGAGCCAATCAATGACGATTGTAGGGGATTTAACGAATCTTCACAAAATATTATCAGATATGCTCACGAATGAAGTGACGAACATATGCTTTCCTTACGCCTATAAATAGGAAGCAGAAGAAGAGTAACGATCATCCACTTCTCCTCCCACTCTCCTATTTATTCATTCTCTTGATATTTCTTGATGAGACGAAAAGTGTTACGCTTTTAGGGGGTCATTTAAGCCCTAATTCGTATAAATGTGATCAAATATTGCCCTAAATCATTCCTTTTGTTATTTTAGGTACTTTTGAGAGGAATTCTGGAAAACATGCATATTCGGACGTTTTTGGAGCACAAAAGTGAAGAAAACGACAAAGTCTTAAAGAAGCAGGATTTTACAACCTGACGGCGTCAGGAGTCACAAGGTGACGCCGTCAGTAAGGATGACAAAAGAGTGGAATTCAATTATCAAACGACAGGCCAGAAAGATTTCAAGAATTTACACCTGACGGCGTCAGGTGTTAGAAGATGTAGGCCGTCACGTGTTAAGTTAAAGAGAGACGGCCCAGAGAGTTTTACAAGCTGACCACGTCCCAAATGGATCTAGGCCATCCGAGAACCCTAATGGCGGCGAGCTGACGGCGTCAGGCCCTATAAGCTGACGCCGTCCGAACTTATTTTCTATATATATTTTCCAAATTTTCATTCATTATGTGTGGAACTTTGTGGAGAACTTTTAGGGCAAACCCTAAAGACGAATTTTCTGTGACTTTTAGGGTTTCCAACCCTTGGAACCCTAGTGCTTAATTAAAGATAAGTCTTCACTTTAATTCAATCAATATGTCTATGTGTTGGTTGTCTATCTATCTTGCTTGTCTTTCAATTAACATGAGTAGCTAAATTCTCTAGTGTTTGCTTAGATCTAATGAAACCTAACTATTAATTATTGGTTAATTGGTGTGTGTTGTTGTTTGTTGGGATGATTGTTTCATCGATGTTAGGCTCAAGAAAACTGGCCAACCTCCTTTATGGTAACGTGCTTGAACGTCTTGGGAAACATGTAGTCGAGGCATACTAGGCTATTAAGGTAGTATTTAACGCATGAGCCACTGTTTACAACCCCTATGGTTGTGCCGTGCATGGCATAGGGCGAGATAAGAGCTCATAGAATTGGAGAGATATGTATGCCACTCCATGAGTTATTAGGAATACACCCTTCATCCACACAAGTAACACACATATCAATTAACCGGTAAAAGATAGTTAGGGAGTAATGAAATCTAAGTAAACACAATTTTCTCCATACTGTTTTCACAACCACAATAGTTTAGATATTTATTTTATTTTAATTTGCAAAAAGTAGTATACTTGGGTTAGTTGACTAGCAACTAATTCCGCCCTTCCTCTAAAAACCGAGATTTTACTTGCTTTCTAAAAAATATAAAAACACAAAAAGAATCTTCCTTCCACCCTTAGACCTATTAGATTAGCTATTCTATCCTAACGAACACTATTCCCTGTGAGAGAACGATCAATCCCCCGTACTTACCACTATCCTATACTACATCGGTAAGGTACACTGCCTGGTGGGATTGTAAGCCTCTTGAGATCCCTCGAGAGGTAAAACCTGTTGTAAGGTCACAAAACCACGCATCAAGTTTTTGGCGCCGCTGCCGGGGAATAGTTATTGTTTAAGTAGAAATTTTTATTTCTTTAGGTCTACTCGCTAGAATCCTTTCTAGTGAGATTTTTATTTTCTTTTTCTAGGATTTCTTTAGTCTATCTTTTTCTTTGTGCCCTTCGTTTGTAAAACCCTTTTCATTTGTCACTATGGCGGATGAAATTCCATTTAGATCATTGACAATAGAGGAACAATTATATTTCACCAATAGATTTGCTTCTTACGATGAATTTTT
>LBNU01002568.1:7581-30909 GCA_014162995.1 Artemisia annua | reverse complement strand
GTTGACAAGCGTCACAGGATTTGACCAATTCCCGGGTATCCTTATAAATCGTGGGCCAGTAGAAACCGGAATCAAACACCTTTTTGGCGGTGTAGTTTGGATTATGGTGGCCCCCCGTGGGACTGGCATGGCAAGCCTTGAGAATTTCAGTGGCTTCCTGACCATAAACACACCGCCGGATGACTTGATCGGCACAGATTTTGAATAAGTAGGGGTCGTCCCAGAAGTAATGTTTAACATCCTTAAAGAACTTATTCTTCTGTTGGGACGACATCCCTTTCACTATGAAGTTTCCCGCATGGTAATTTGCGAAATCAGCAAACCATGGGGTGGTAGAATCTCCACGAAAAGCAACCGCATTAAGTGTCTCGAGAGGAAATGTTTCATTTATTTCCTTTTTCTCGAAAACATCCTGGTGTGGGTTCTCTAATCGGGACAAATGATCAGCAGCTAGGTTCTCAGCTCCTTTTTTATCACGTATAATGATATCAAATTCTTGTAGGAGGAGAACCCAACGAAGCAATCTCGGCTTTGCATCTTGTTTTGCAAAGAGGTATTTGAGAGCCGAGTGGTCCGTATACACTATGCATTTGGTCAAGATCAAATACGACCGAAACTTTTCAAAGGCATACACCACAGCTAATAGCTCTTTTTCAGTGGTGGTGTAATGACTTTGAGCTTCGGTCATTGTTTTGCTCGCATAGTGTATCGGCTGAAAGTGTTTGGTTTTGCGTTGGCCCAGGACTGCCCCGATAGCAAAATCACTTGCATCGCACATGAGCTCAAATGGCAAGTCCCAGTCAGGGGCAACGATAATCGGTGCTTCGGTAAGCTTTTTCTTTAATGTTTCAAAAGCTTCGATGCACTCCGGTGAGAAAATAAAAGGAGCATCCTTCTCAAGGAGATGGGTCAGAGGCCGGGCGATTTTGGAAAAATCTTGTATGAATCTACGATAGAATCCGGCATGACCCAAAAAACTCCTAATACCTTTGACGGTAGTGGGATGAGGTAATTTAGCAATGACATCAACTTTGGCTCTGTCAACCTCAATCCCGTTTTTGGAAATCTTATGGCCGAGGACAATGCCCTCTTTGACCATAAAATGGCTCTTCTCCCAATTTAGACAAAGATTGGTGTCTTCACACCGTTTTAACATAGTTTCCAAATGGGAGAGACATGTTTGAAAGGAATCCCCAATGACCGAGAAGTCATCCATGAAGACCTCCATTGTTTTCCCAATCATGTCGGAGAATTTGGCCATCATGCACCTTTGGAACGTGCCAGGAGCATTACATAAGCCAAAAGGCATAGGTTTATAAGCAAAGGTTCCATAAGGGCACGTAAAGGTAGTCTTCTCTTGATCCTGTGGATCAATGGGGATCTGAAAATAACCCGAGAAACCGTCGAGGAAACAATAGTACTCATTCCCCGCCAATCTCTCAAGCATTTGGTCCATGAAGGGTAGAGGAAAATGCTCTTTACGGGTGGCTTCATTTAGCTTGCGATAGTCAATGCAGACACGCCACCCCGTAACCAATCGAGTTGGAATCAACTCGTTTTCTTCATTTGTGACAACAGTAATGCCACCCTTTTTCGGAACACAATGAATGGGACTAACCCAAGGACTATCTGAGATGGGATAAATCAATCCGGCATCAAGAAGTTTTAGAACCTCTTGTTTGAAACCTCATGAATTTTAGGATTTACCCGTCTTTGATGTTGGACTGCCGGCTTGAAGTCATCCTCCATTAAAATTTTGTGAGTACAAAATTCAGGGTTAATACCCTTGATGTCGGAGAGTTTCCAAGCAATTGCTTGCTTGTGTGACTTCAAGACCTTTATGAGAGCAGTCTTTTCCTCCTTACTCAAGTCCTTAGCAATTATGACGGGCAATTTATCATCACCCTCCAAAAATGCGTACTCGAGATGAGGAGGTAACTCCTTGAGTTCGACCTCGGGAAATTCATCAGTTTTCTCAACAGACTTGATTTCCTCGTTATGAAGTTCTACGGGAGGGAGGGGAGGAGAATTGTCCTGATTCAACAATTTCTCAAGAAGAAGAAGATCTCCCTCCAGATCAATCTCATTGTTATCAATTCCATCTGGAACTGAATCACTTTTGAGAAAAGCCTCGACCTCTTCCAAAAGGAAATCGCTTCCCTCAAACGGAGTGAGAGAAGGGGAAGAGTCGGAAATGATAGGTTGAGAAGACGGAGTGGAATCACCACCCGAAGAATTATGAACATAACCAAGAACTTCTTGAGCGTACTCCTCCGAAGCAACATCAATGACATCTATTCGGTTAACCGATTCAGAGTCATAATTTGAGGAGTACCTCGAAGTTTGATCGAGGTTAAAAGTGACAGCTTCATTACCCACACGTAATGTGATTTCTTGCTCAAATACATCAATGAGAGCACGACCCGTTCTTAGGAATCCTCTTCCAACAATGAGAGGAACCCGTGGATCAGCATCGAAATCGACAACCACGAAGTCAGCTGGAAATTGGAACTTTCCTACTTTCACGAATACGTCCTCAGCAATGCCAAGAGGACGAGAAATTGAACGATCTGCAAGCTCAAGAGTCATGCAGGTAGGAGTGAGTTCAGGAAGAGAAAGTTTCTTCCATACTGAATAAGGCATCAGGTTAATGCTTGCACCAAGATCGGCAAGGGCAAAGCATTCAACCATCCCTGGAAATACACAAGGTAGGAGAAATTTTCCAGGGTCTCCAAGCTTCTCGGGAAGCTTCTTTAACAAAACTGCTGAGCAGTTCTCGTTAAGTGGAGTTTTTGCCATTTCAAACAGCTTTTCCTTGTTGCTTAACAAGTGTTTGAGTGTGGATGCAAACTTTGGCATCAGAATGATAGCATCCGAGAAGCTTATGTCAAAGTGTAATTCTTGGAAGATTTGAAAGAATTTATCCATTTGATGACTGGCTTTTTCTCGGAGCTTTTGTTCATTTAAGCGTGATGGGTAAGGAATAGAAGTTTTGGATTTAGGGGCCTCAGCCGGAGTTATTGGAGGTTCAAAGACAACTCCCGGCTTGGGTTTTGTTTTTGGGACAACCTGAGGATGGACGTGTGCGGTACTTTGTGGGCTTGTAAATTGCACTTTGTCCTTAGTCGCCTCAGGTTCACGTTCCACTACCTTTGGAAGGGAGGAAGAAGAGGTAGTAGGAATCGCGGGTTCATCATATGAAGCACCACTCCTGGTTGTGATCGCCTTAGCATCGCCCCTCGGGTTAGCGATCGTGTTGCTCGGAAGTTTTCCTGAGCCCGAGGGTCGATCATTTAAAGACTTCTTGATCTCAGAAATCTGGCTGACCAATAACCGATTCATTTCCTCTTGGGATTTCATGAATTGTTTCAACAACTCATCAGATGACGGTCCGGTAGGAACAATAGCTTGAGTTTGAGTAGGAAAATTTTGACCTCGGTTGTTTGGACCTTGGTTCTGAAAATTTCCTTGATTTTGATTATTTCCATGAAAATTCCCTTGATTGGAATGACCCTGACCTTGGTTTCGGTTAAAGTTTCCTTGGTTTTGGAAACCTTGATTTTGAAACCCTTGGTTCTGATTGTGGTAACCATGACCTTGATTGAAATTACCTTGGTTTTGATAACCTTGGTTCGTTCGGTTTTGGTTCTGGAAATTTTGGTTACGGTTTTGAACATTTTGATTTTGATTAAAACCGGGAGGTCCAGGGTAGTGGTTGGGACGATAGTTCGGGTCCATCGGCGGACGAAATTGGTTACTTCCATGATTGGAAGGACCAGCTATCGCATTAGCTTCAAAGGGGTTACCATCGGTGGCCATACAATTGTAATATGCGTGGGGGCCACCACAGGTAACACAGACTTCCACCTTTTTAACTTCAGCAGGAGAAGAAGTTTGTGGAAAAGAGACTTTCTTTTGGTTGGAGAGAACCAAAGCTTGAATGGCTTCCGTGAGTTTGTCAATCTTAGCATCGGTGCTAGACTGACTCACGGGCGATGAAGAAGAAGGACCAACACTTACTTGGGAAACAACCGGTTTGCTTCGTGTAGTGCGGACCTTAGATTTGTTCTCGATGATCGCTAAAGCTTCTTTTGTTGTTTTACTCAGGAAATTACCTCCCGCGGAGGCATTAAGAGAATCCTGATCAGCTTGGCTCACACCATTGTAGAAAGTATCGAGTTGCATCAACTCAGAAAAACCATGGTGAGGACATTTGCGAAGCAATTCCTTAAAACGATCCCACGACTCACTAAATGATTCATCAAATTTCTGAGTGAACTTGATGATCTCATTTTTAAGACTCGTGGTCTTGGAAGGAGGATAGAATTCATTCACAAATTTCTTAACCAAATCCTCCCATGTTTCAATTGACTGAGGGGGTTGTTTTTCAAGCCAAATCCGGGCTTGTCCCTCGAGGGAGAATGGGAAAAGAAGAAGTTTGATTGCATCAGAAGGGACATTCTTGTATTTGATGGTAGATGTAATCTTGTTAAACCATCGAATGTGAGCATGAGGATCGTCCCTCTCAAAACCATAGAATTGAATTGAAGTTACAAGATTAAGTAACCCGGTTTTGAGCTCGAAACTATCAGCCACGATGGCTGGAACAACAATGGCATCTCCGTAACCCTCGATGGGTGCTTGGAGAAGCTCATTCATCGGAAGATCTGCCATGATGACAGAAGTGGGAAGAACAGTACGAATCTCATATTCGACTGCGGGAGCAGAGCGTCTACGTCGTCTTCGAGGAATCTTAACAAGCTCACGTAATGAGCTTGTAGACCTAGAAGAACGAGTGCGCATGCACTAGAAAACAACTCTAAGAACCCTTAGAGCTGCAAGAATTATGAAAAATAGGAGGAAGAATCTTTTTGGGTTTTACATGTTTTTGGACTTTGAAAATACGATATTTTTTGGAATCGATCCGTCAAACGAATTAACTTCACGATTATTTTTGTTTTATATGAAAATAAGAAAATATGAACAAGGTTATGGAAAATGTACAATGAGTGAGTATCAAAGATCACTAATCTTCAAATACGTTCAGATACGCAGCACACCTCCCCGGCAGCGGCGCCAAAATTTGATTGGCTCTGAATAGTCAAANATTTTTGTTTTATATGAAAATAAGAAAATATGAACAAGGTTATGGAAAATGTACAATGAGTGAGTATCAAAGATCACTAATCTTCAAATACGTTCAGATACGCAGCACACCTCCCCGGCAGCGGCGCCAAAATTTGATTGGCTCTGAATAGTCAAACAATATTGACCAAGGAATGGTCAACAAGGTCAGACTATTGAGCCAATGCTATACCAAAGAGTACAGAGTATCCCTGGGTCGTTATGTCCCGACGAGGTGTGAAATTGTACAAAAACGGATTTGTGATCGGGTGATTATGAACAGGAATAGGGTTAATAGTGATTAAAACTAAAGAAATGAAGGGAAAACGATTCAAATAAACAATATCAACAAACACGTGAGATTAAGTTACCTAAAAACGTTTTAAATCCTAAAAACGTACGTTTACGTTTAAATAAACGTCTACGTACAAAAATAAAAGTGAATGAAGAGCAGTATTAATCCCTAGGGTATGAAAATTATATTTTTACAAACCTAATAGGAAAGGAAAATTATTAGAAAAAGAAAATTAAATATTAGACTATTAAATTAATTATTATTAATTAAAAACTATTTATTAATTATTAAAAATGCACTAAATATTAAGAAACTAGAAAATTAACCTAGAGAATGCAAATTTAACTTAGAAAAATCTCAAATAGCTTAAAACTAATTATCAAACTGAAAATCTAATTTTAACACTTTTTATCTAATTATTATTAATTAATTATTAATTATTAATTACTAAAACTGTTTTTGATTTTTAGTTAATACTAAACAAGCAAACAAAAATCTGGAATTTTTTCTATAAATACTACAAGGTGTCAGAAAGTTAACAAAAATATAAAAAGTAGCAAGTGCTTAACAAAAAAGATGAGAAATAAGCTAATAAGCTCAAGCTTCTTAAATAGAAGCTATCACTTTCCTAAATTTGATGTTTTGTGTTTTTCTCTTTATGGATCTATTATACTACTGTAATAATGAGACTTTAATGAAAACAAAAGTTATGGAAATGAAAAATAAGCAGTTTGCACCCTTGAAATGCCATCAGATGGCTTTTTTTACTTGAAAATGGAACTAAGAGCTTGGAAAAGCTCTCAATAAGCCACACAAGGGTACACAATAGGAAAATAAGTTGCAATTAACTAATGTGAACTGGAAATGAGAAATTAGAACAAGAAACAAGCACTGGATAAGCTGCAATAAGTTAATAAGCAAATCTAAATTACCTTGTCAACCAAACAGGCCTGCAAGGATGTTGTAGGCCAATTTAAGCTAGGGGCAAAAGATCAAAAGCCAAAAGTGAGCTTGGATATGAAAAGCTGGCTTATTGGGGTTTCCAAAAAGCCAAGGATCTCACAATGGGGCCCACTATCAAGTTTTGAATGAGCTTATGAAAAAGCTCCCAAGGTATTGAATGCTCAGTACACACTGAGAGTTGGGACAAACTAGAAGCTGTTTGCAGCCCTAGGAGATAAGCTTGAAAAAGCAAATTAAGCATTGGAACTTTGAGATGGCTGGATAAGCTTCTCAAAAAGCTAAATCACTTAGGCTGAAGTACACTAGAGAACTTGTAAGAGCTTATGGAAAATGGCTCAACTACACTGATTGCTCAGTGTAGTGAGTTGGTTTGAACTAACAAGATAAGCATGATAAGCAGTACAAATAAGCACATAAGGGAAAAACAAGCATACATATAAAAAGCTAGCCAGAAGGGCTTCACAAATCAACAAAAATCAAAAGCTAAAGCTAACTAACAAAGATTGTACAAGCTTATGAAATAGCACAGGACAACTTATCTTAAAAGTACTAAATAACAAGGACTCAATAAGCAGTTTAACAAGCAATCTAAAAACTATGAAAAATACTATCAACAAGACAAGCAGCAAAATGACAATAATCTAAAAGCACAAATCTTAACTCCTAAAGTTAAACCCTACACGAAATTCCAAAGTTTAATCAAAAACTTTTTTACTGAAAATTTGACTTTTAAATTCACACTAACTAGTTGACTAAAATGAACTTTGATTCAATCCTACTTACTTATTAAGTTGTTTTAAGCTAAAGAGATGTGAAATTAAGCTAGTTTACCCACTATTAAGCTAATATGGAGAATACGGAACCAAATACTTCAACAGATTAACTAGTGATATGATTATCAAAATGATTTTGACTTTTAAGCTTATAACCACTAAAACCTTGACTGTTTTGGACTAATTAGGCATAAAGAGAGGTGTGGGAGCAGGCTTTGATCAATTAGACCTACCCAAACACCCTTTAATAACACAGATAACTAATGAAACTTGATTCAACTGTATCCTACCACAACCTAATGATTACTACTACTCTAATAAGCAATGAACAAGCAAAAGATGCACAGAAAAGCAACAAGTAACACTGTTACACTAAAAAGGGCAAGGATTAAGAATTAAGCTTACAAGAACCTTCCAAGCTATTTCAAAGCAACAAGGACCAAGTACCACTTCCTAATGGCTTCCACAAACCTCTAACCCAAGGCCATCCTGTATATATACCTTGCTCCAGCCTTCTTCAACCTTTGAACATGAATTTTTGATTTTCTATCTATTTTATGTNAAGTATACCTAGTCATGCATTGACACAATAATCTAAAACATTAATATGTAGGACTATAATGTCGTCTAAATGTATATCTTGATTGACATACTTAACTTATTCCGTGTCATAAAAACATAGCATGGATGATTACTTAAACAAATTTATTCTACGTTTAATCTAATATTTAAAAACATGTTTTATTTTGATAAACATAAAGAAATTATTTTAGAATTGCTAAAATAAAGACAAACACTCTGATCATTGACTATAAAAACTTGAGAAAAAAGTTAAGAAAGTATACAATTTTTCGCATAATATATCGGATGATTGATATCAATCATCATAATATATCCACGAAGAACATAATACACAAAATTCAACTTAAATAATTATTGAATACCTCACTATATAAATTAACACATTTCTTCTCATTTATCGATGTGGGATAAAAGTTGTTGGCTTCTTCCTCAATTAAAAAGTGATACAATCATACAAGCTAGTATATGCTTTAATAGTTGTTACTTGTTGTAAGGCGAATACAACCAAACTTACTAGAGATGGTCTAGCACATGAAGACGTCATGATATATATATTCTATATTTTTACTTTTATTCTTTTATTTTTATCTCCGTTTTTAAAATTTTTTTGAACAAATATTATCATCCATTTAATATTATCCAAATTTAACTCAACTGAATTATTATACTTTTTTTTTTCTTTTTTTTGAAAGATAGAATTTATTAACCAAAAAAAAAAAAAAATCATGGGACAAACCCTCAAGAAGAGAACATAACAACATACAAGAAACAACCACAAGCTCAGACGAGGGACCTAACCACAGAAGCTCAAAGCACACAACAAAAACTTTCAAAAAGCTATCTAACACATGAGATATGTGAACACAGAAATCATACCGATAAAAACTCCAACCTCTCAAAAAGGACAAAACAACAACCACACTTAACCAAACACCCCCACAAGCAGCAACCCACATCAATTATTAAGACTTGGTATACTAGCACAACTTTGAGGTCTCTCTAACCATCTCTCCCATCGAATATTACTCTTCCTATACCTTCTACTGATCCACTCAAACGCCTTCAATTGGATGTCTTGAAATACTCTTGAACTACTATCCAGTTTACCACTAAATACCTTAACGTTTCTATTTTTCCATATGAGGTATGCACTCACCCAAACAGTAGCTTGCCACAAACGACTTAGCATCCTTCTTCATCGTCGGCCTACCGTTATGACACAATAAATCTTTATAGTAAATGTATCAACTGGACCTATCCCCCACCACGCAAACAGCCTATCCCACATACTCGAAGCTTTTTCACACAACACCAAAGAATGGTCGACTGACTCTACAACACTTTCACAACAAGGGCACAATAATGAATCAAGATCTATACCTTTTTTATCGAGCTTCACACATACCGGAAGTCTACCATTTGCAGCTCTCCAGGCAAACACATTAACTTTTCTAAGAACAATATTATACTTACTTAACAAGATTACTATCAAAATTACGACTAACTATTAATAATATGCTAAAATACCAGTTGGTCGATGACTAACTATTAAAGCAGACAGTATATTATTAACAAAGTTAGTGATATGTTATACTCGTAACTTTTTTCGATTTATGTGGATATTGGTTCTTTTTAAGCTGATTTTTTTCCCTTACACTAATTACTTTCTTGACACACAAAAATTAATTTATTTTTACGAAATTACGTCCATCTTGAATTTAACATTTTCATGTTGTGCATGGTTGGAAACTTGGAATAATATTATGCACGTATCCCCTTCCCATAATGTAAAATCTTATTACACCCATTATATATTCAATGTCTTGAATACATTATTTATGACTTATTACTATCCTAGGACTATAAGGCTATTTATTTCCTCGTGTTATTTAATTAGTCAAGATGGCATAAGTATAAATTAACTATTAAGCATTATTATGCTTACACCACTAGCTGACTTTTGGTCAACCACCACCAAAAAATAAAGATAAAACGGTGGAGTAATTGAGAAAAGCATGTATCGAAATAATTATAAAAAAAAGTGGTTGGGTCACAAATCACAACTCCCATGAATTGAATTGAAGAAAAAAAATAAACAAAAGTGTTTTGCTTTCACCAATTTCTTCCCACACCCGTTTCATCTTTTTTACTTTTTCCAATTAATGCTTCCTTTCATGGTCAAACCTCGGTTTAACTACACAAGTTATATTTATTGTTTCTAAAACTTAGTAATTCGAAAACAAGCTCATTCTCGGTGTCATTTCGAAGTGTTTGGATTCATACGTGTTGTCCTTAAATTGAGGTCTAGAAATTTGTTTTGTGTTTGTGTCTTGTCTTTGCATTATTCTATGCTTAGTTACCATAAGGGGGTTGGCAATGGGTGCGGTAGGGCACGGTGGGGGGTCGACCCCGCGCGGTAACACCGCCGCCGTCCATGCGGGGTGGGCACAGTGAGGCCCCGTTCGTGGAAGTTTACCGCTCGGGAAGAAAAGAAAATTCGAACGTTGGGGTTGGGATTTGACCGTTGGAAGTGAAGACAGGTATCGTATGCCTAAAAGTTTATTTTTAAAAATTACGCAAACTATTGAGGCTAGATTCGAGTATTTTCAGGAAGGTTATGATGCTAGAATGAAAAAAAGTTTCACGGCCATACAAAAATGTTTGTCTGCCATTAAACAACTCGCAACCGGTGCACCACCGGATGAGTTTGACGAATATTTAGAAATGGCACAAAGAACTTCACGTGAATGCCTTCAATTTTTTTGTGATGCTATTATTCAGATATATGGNACAGTATATTATTAACAAAGTTAGTGATATGTTATACTCGTAACTTTTTTCGATTTATGTGGATATTGGTTCTTTTTAAGCTGATTTTTTTCCCTTACACTAATTACTTTCTTGACACACAAAAATTAATTTATTTTTACGAAATTACGTCCATCTTGAATTTACCATTTTCATGTTGTGCATGGTTGGAAACTTGGAATAATATTATGCACGTATCCCTTCCCATAATGTAAAATCTTATTACACCCATTATATATTCAATGTCTTGAATACATTATTTATGACTTATTACTATCCTAGGACTATAGGCTATTTATTTCCTCGTGTTATTTAATTAGTCAAGATGGCATAAGTATAAATTAACTATTAAGCATTATTATGCTTACACCACTAGCTGACTTTTGGTCAACCACCACCAAAAAATAAAGATAAAACGGTGGAGTAATTGAGAAAAGCATGTATCGAAATAATTATAAAAAAAAGTGGTTGGGTCACAAATCACAACTCCCATGAATTGAATTGAAGAAAAAAAAATACACAAAAGTGTTTTGCTTTCACCAATTTCTTCCCACACCCGTTTCATCTTTTTTACTTTTTCCAATTAATGCTTCCTTTCATGGTCAAACCTCGGTTTAACTACATAACTTATTTATTGTTTCTAAAACATAGTAATTCGAAAACAAGCTCATTCTCGGTATCATTTCGAAGTGTTTTAAGTCTACTTTGGATTCATACGTGTTGTCCTTAAATTGAGGTCTAGAAATTTGTTTTGTGTTGTTTGTGTCTTGTCTTTGCATTATTCTATGCTTGGTTACCATAAGTAGAAAACACATAACAAATTGGTCTTGCTTTCTCATTAATTCCAAAGTTCGGCGAAAATGGTGAACGAAAATCTCGTGGATATATATTATTGATAACATATATATAGACGACCGAAGTAGAGAAATCGTAATGAACCTTTCCTAAATGTCTACTTTTTTCCTTTTCTCGGAAGTTAGTGAATTGTTGGATGTTATTTCAATGTCTAGATAAAACCAAAACATACGACATTGAGGGGGCCTAGAGGAGGTACATATATATATCTAAATGTTTGTCCTTCTTTCTACGTAACTTAATCAAAAGATGATTTTAAAAGATATGAAGAAGAATTAATGATGGGGCATGTGTTTTTGGTATGTTGTTGATATGTTTTCCCTTTAAAGGATAGCAGATGATACAAGTGGATTGTACCAAAATTGAAAAGTTGAAGTGAAGTTTGATATAATAAAAAGCTTAAAAGTGATATTTGAGATCTAGATAACAACTACTAGTATATTATATATGTGCAACATGTGTAGGGTCGCAGGCGGCTATCTGTCACCATAACACAACGATATCCATCATCATTAATATTTTGTGTTACACATCACATACCAATTCAATGAAACTTCATTTGCTTTTCTTTTCAATATTGCTCCATTATCATCATCCAATCTTCTTAGATACTTCATAATTGGAGACATGTTATGGGCTTCCTTTCGGCATTTCATTTTAGAATTCAATCAAACTAGCATATAGGTGCTTTGAATATATACTTTTTTTTTAACAACTTTGCATATATACTCGCTGACATTATTTCTAGAACGACATTAAAGCATAGCAAGAAGCTAGGCAAACAATTACATAGAAAAGGATATAGGGTGTAAGGCGTTACATGGATATATACTCATTGACATGCCAAACTCTTGTTTAAGAAAAATAAACCGCGTAATCATATAATCTAGGGTGATTAAACTACAGCAAAGACTTTTCACCTTTGCACCAAAAAAACTACAGCAAAGACTCATATGGTCATATGGATTATGAACAGCAACACTTAATACGAGAGCCTAATCTTGACTCGAATATCATCTCCAATTATATGAATCAAGAAACTTTAACCTTTAAGAAAATATACGAAGATGACATGCAAAAAACTCTAACTTATTGGCTATGAAGGCTTCGAAAAAGTTGGAAAGGCCTTGCTTTTTGAGCTAATCGTCATCTAAAGAAAAGTTTGCTTTGTTACAAAGATTTGATTCAGTGGTGATCATCGGACAATCAGTGAGCGTATCTTTTTCTGGATCATAGTCACATGTTATTGATTAAGATCATTTTGTGTTTACTTTCCTTGAGTAAAGGTTAACAAAGTTGGTTTGGTATATCTTTCTAAAGGTGATTGAGTTTGAAAAATGCATATGGACAAGAGTTAGGCAACATTGTACGTGACTCAACAACAATTGATAGAGATAGCGATCATGTTAATTTGTTTGGTTCAAATCTGAATTGACGTATGCTTGTTCCTTTGTTAACTATATAATCACTCTATAATGATGGATTCAAAATCAGAACGCCATGTCACAATCAAATATAACCCTTTGGGTCAAACGCTTCCAAGAGTTATATAAAACAAACTCTAAAGCTTATTTTTACATTTTGCAAAACTTAAAATAAAATGAGGTAAACAACGTATATAAGCATTGCATCCATATCAACTATAGTTACAAGTATACAACAAAGTAAAAATGTTAGGTTAGAAATTATATATACCTATAATAGTAATTAGGTACTAGTATAAATATACAAGGGTCCCGGTTCCTGCATTATTGATCTATTATATTGGTTGCAGGCAAATGCAACAACTTTTACTTCATTTGCATTGCATGTACATGTCATAGGCACATGAAACTACAGCAAACCTCACATTTCTTGATTTGATACTTCATCAACTACTTTGTACATGTACATTATTTGTTTTTTTGAAGAAGTACATGTACATTATTCACTTCTATAGTTTCTAGCTTTTTTAATGGAGTAAGTGATATTTGATTTTTAAGTACAAACCACAGTGATTTCATTTAAAATGTATGTTGTATCTTTAAAAAAACATAGTACGTAGTAGGAGTACTATATATTAGTATAACAATTGAAACTGTTATACTCACTCAGATTAGTAGTAAGTATAATGCAAGATTGGGCCGTTTCTTGGGTTGGAGCATTAGAGCCCATTTTCTATAAGATATGGCCCACAAACTCAGTTCGTAATAACTCTAACGATCCAACACTTTTGGGATACTGATAGTCTGATACACTAGATTCACTTTGCTCAATAGACTAATTTTTTTGGTTTTTTTAGATCATACAAGTTAACAAGACAATTAATTGATCTTTCCCAACCCAAGAAACGAGTTAACTAACACAAGAAAACAGTTATTTGGTAATAGCTAAAGCACAAACCGAAACATAATGTAGTAGAAGACGTAGACACGTAGTTATCGTGGAAGAGGAAAAAAGATTGTAGCTACTGGAGCAACTGGATTTCGAACTCATTTTGTATCTTGATGCAATTGGCCAATGGGTTGTAGTCCTTGTTTTTAGGTTTGTTCTTTTGGTTATTTTCTTTGTAAACAATAGAGATGTTGTTTTCTTCCTCTTTTTGAGGCTCTTAATAAAAGCATGGCTGTTCGGAAAACAAAAAATCATATGTGGACATCGAAAATACCAGGACACCCAACGTACGTACTTTCAAATAATGTTCCGATATCACTAGTTGGTAGCAACTAAATACAGATATGTGCAACATGTTCCTTTACTCCTTAGGTTAATAATTCAAACAAGTACATGGAGGGAATATAATTTTACTTGGGCATCATAAAGTAGAAAGAAACATTAGACAGATTGAAATATTCTCAAACATGGCATGTGGTCTCTCATGCAAACCATCTTGTAACTTTCTTATTATCTTTCTCCCTTTCAATAAAAGGTTTCACATGATTTTCTTTGAATATTTCCATGTTAGATCAACTGTAATGTAATTGATAACAAAAATTAAAACAAGAACTACAAATTCAAGTACAAAAAACTATCTTTTCGGCTAATTTTATTGCAACTGTTTTTCGAACGGTCAAAATCGTTTTAAAAAATTTGTACGTCTCGTGAAATCTTAACTCTTAAGGGATGCCTAGTGCGAATAGGGGAACCATATATAGACATGTATCTTTTATTTAACTTGAAATATACTAATATAACCTTTTATGTTTATGGAAGGAATATTGATTTATTTACTTTTGGACAAAGCATCTATATATCTATTTTTTGTTAACAATTACACATACAACTGTCATATTCTCATAAATAAATCAACCACGTAAAAAGATAAAACTTGAGTCTAGACATATAAAAAAATACCATAATTACACTTACGCGTTTTGCTTTTGTAGCCCCTATCTTATTAATTTTCTTCTATATAAATAAGCATACAAACCAACGCCCATAACACCTTATTTTCTTCTTGCTAATCAACTCTTCCTTCTTAAGCAGCTGAAGCAAGTTCAAGTCATGAGCCGCAACGATCAACACGGAATTCCTGGTGAGTTTGTTCGTTCACCACAGCTAGCGTACTATTTACATGCATGCATGATAAAAATTTTATATTGACATTGGTATGAATTTGGTTGCAGTTGCCTATCCTCCTTCCATGACCAAGGAGAAACAAGGACCACTTCCAGCTGCGCCACTTGGGTACCCAACAAGCGCTGTCCCCGAAAACCATGTTCCGACAAAAACTCAAAGCAGGGGTGATGACTTCTGGAAAGGATGGTAAGTAAATTACCACCAGATGTTTTTTATTTGATCATGCCTTATATTTTGATTGAATGTGTTATAATGTTGGTTGCAGTTGTGCTGCACTATGTTGCTGTTGCATGGTGGAGACCTGCTTTTAACGTCCATCGTGATAACTGGATACTACCATTGCCTGATGATTTTGTCTTGGTGTTTACGATTGCTTAATTACTATACCTAGTTGTATAATTTCTTGTTTCTGAGATTACTTTTGTTTGAATGTGTTCATTAATTCTATTGATTATGAATTCCTTGTTTATGGAGTACTTGTGCAAATATATATGGTATCCAAGCAACCATTTCAATATGAGCGCGTAACATGTTGATACACAAAACATACCTTGGTTTAATATTAAAAAAGATATCTTAAAACTATCATTAAGGGGGTCATTATGACATATATTAAGAAAAACCATACCCTTGAGTTGGGTATCAAATTTTCTTTTTTTGTAGAAAAGGTCAAGTATATATATATTAAAACAAAACACTAGAACAGTTTGCGAAGGATCAAAATTTGAGCCAAGGACGTACCCAAAAGCAACAACTTGATGAGAAACCCTCAAAATTTTAGAGGCCTCCATATGTTACCTCCTTTTATATTTGAGGCCTCAATTTTACTTCCGACAAAAAATGTACTCCAATGATAAGTATGTTTTTATCATATGCATATTTGTTAAAACTGAAGTTAAATAATTTAGGTCAAGCATCCATTCTTCAATTCCTCTATTATTTAACGGGGATTGGTTATATCTACGGTTGTCAAAAGATCCATGCATGGTTGAACGAATGTAAATTATTTTATGATATGAGAATGGATGCTTAACTTTGAACATGCCAGATATATAAATTTTACAAAAAGTTTATCTTAAACTTCCTTTATGTAGACTGTAAAGAGATATGTCTTGGAGATAATACATATTTGATTTGTTAATTAGTAAATAGTGAAAAACTTGAATTCTCAATTATTTAGCATCCAGAATCGAGTTTGGGAAGACTAATTAAGATAATCTGTCATTGATTATTGATCAAGTAGAATCACTAATAAGAACGACAAACAATTAAAAGCTAAGTAACTTTTAACCTAATTTATAAGATTATATAAAACATTACTTTAACCAACAGATTAACTAGTGATTAATTAACAATAATAAAACGATAATCCAAAGAACAATAACAGAAAAAAACAAGCTAGTAACCAAAGACATAAGAAACAAACAAAAAAAAGAATTTCGTCCTTATCTAATCCCATGATCTTCACATCAAAGCGACCGAAACAAATGCAGCAGAAGAGAGTGCAGTTCCAAAGGTCACAGCCCGATTGACCCATCCTTCAGCAAAGGAGCCACTTGTTGGAACATCAGCCGGTTGTGGTGATGGAGCAGGTGAGGGACTTGTTGATGGAGCATTGGTAGTAGGAGAAACATGAGAAGATGGTGTTGGTGACAATGGCTCGGGTTTTGGCGATGGAGACGGAGAAGGGACAGCAGGGGCTGGAGCGGGGACGGGAGTAGGGTTGTGAGATGGAGGTGATGTCGGGCTAGAGGTTGGTGAGACTGTTGGGACGGCTGTTGGAGCGATTCTTGCTGTGCATGAGGTTGCTAAGATAGCAATAACGAGTATCAAAAACTTCATCATTGTTGAACAACCTTTGGGGTACGTTGTGTTTTTATGTTTTGTGTTAAGGTTCCTGATGAACGATTGTATGAAGAACATATGGAGATATGTGATGTATTTATACTAGATTGTAAACATAATTATGGTAAAGATATGAAAGATAATACTCATAAGATTTATGGAAATTATATCAATCAATTATGAATTATAGGGAGACCAAATCATCTTACAACTATACAGTCCAAAAATTCGAATAGAATTTTCTTAATTTTAATCCTGATGTTGTTTCCTTTTATAACAAGGTATTCTTTGTGTTATTCTATGGTTGGTAATAATGTACTAAAATATACTAGTAAGTAGATATAGTCATCTAAGAGCATTAGGTATAGTTGGGGAATCAAACCTCCTTATTCGGGTCCCACTCCTGCCACATCGCCAAACATCTCAACTTCAACTATCCACAACAAAATCCCCTCACCAAACAACAAACCTAAACTTCCTCATTAGGGCCCCACCTCTTACACATTTATTTTTTTATTTATTTCATTAAGTAAATTAAATTTATTTCACAAATACTAAAAAATAACAAAACATACTAATTTTATTTCATCAAATAAAAAAGTTACAATACGGAAAAAAAATACGATACGGGAAAAAAAATACAACACATACGACACTAAAAAAACGAACCTAATTATTACTATTTCGTTGAATTTCTTCCCATTGTTGTTGTTGCCAAACATGCTCGATGAGACATAGTTGAAGCCTTGAGTGTGTGCGTTTATCATGTAGTTCTTTGGTTATTTTTCTTTGCGTTGCGCAACGTTCGACCCATGACCGTTGCATATTTGGTGTCGGCGGAATATATATTTCGCCAGCGTCGGATATATCAAAATTTTGATCTTTCAAAATCATGTTATGCATTATGATGCACGAGTACATGATTCTCCGTAACTTGCCCACAGTAAATGCACGCGCCGGTTGGGCAATAATATGCCAACGTCCTTGGAGGACACCAAAAGCTCTTTCGATATCATTTCGAGCACTTTCTTGTTTCGCTTTCCATGCGGCATTTTTTGGGTTGGTTGCAACAATAAAGGACTTGACAAACGATGCCCACTGTGGGTAAATTCCATCTGCTAGATAATACCCATTTTTAAATGTACGTCCGTATACTTCAAACGAAACTTGAGGGCCAATATCGTCAATCAGGTCGTCGAATAACGAAGAATTATATAAAACGGTCAGATCATTATTCGCACCTGCCACACCAAAAAAAGCATGCCAAATCCACAAATCATAAGACGCAACAGCTTCAAGCATTATAGTTGGATATTTTTTATCACCTATGTGAAATTGCCCTTGCCATTCTTTTGGGCAATTCTTCCATTCCCAGTGCATACAATCGATGCTTCCCAACATTCCCGGAATCTTATGAACCATGCTATGTGCGTGGTATAAGTTACGAACGTCATCCTCAGTTGGTTTTCTTAAAAACTCCTTCCCAAACAACTGGATTATGCACATAGTAAAAAAATCTAGACAATCACGTGCACAGTGTTCACCTATTTGTAAATACTCATCTAATGAATCAGGTGTTATCCCGTACGCCAATTGGCGTAGGGCACATGTGCATTTCATAATCACACTAAAACTCATTAGACCCGTAGCATTGGGTCGTTGTCTAAAGAAATCAAAATGAGCAGGAAGAGGATCATGAGTGTCAATATATGTTTCAATACCTTCGACTATTTCTAAGAATAGTTTACGGCTCATACGGTAACGACGTCGAAAATTGTCTTCAGGATATTTTGGTTGGTCACCAAAATAGTCGGCCCGTAGACGTGCTTCAGCAACGTCACGTTCACGCCGAATGTATTTACGGCGATGTGAAGGACCGGCTGCTTGATTTTGCAACTCTTGCTCGTGTTCGAACTCTTGGATAATCAGCTCTAGCTCGTGTATCTCTTCAAAGTCACTAACTTCGGAATAAGATGATTCACTCATTGTTTTTGCTTTGGAATGAAATGTGTTAGGTTTTTTGGAATGAAATGTGTGAAATATGTGTAATATATATAGGGATAATATGTTATGGTTTAGGAAGAAAAAAAAAAAGGACGAACGTTAATAAAATAAACGTTACACAACGTTTAGAAAATCAAAAAAGCTGCAACATTTTGCTTTTCACCTTCGCCGTGGCCACGGGGAGATGCCCAACGAAGAGGAACGGCGAGGCGATTCTGGTGTAGAGGCGCGCATCGGCTCGCCGTTGAGCATGCCAGGTCGGACGACGAGTTTTTACGGCGAGCCTACACCTGATGCTCTAATATCAGCCATGCGATGGAAGCAACTCGTGGAACTACAACTTGCATGGCAGTGTTTTTGATTGCTGCTTATGGGCCTTAGCTGATATAAAGCCTAATAGCTCTGTAGATGGAAGACTTATCAGCCCATTTTAAATTAAGACCCTGTATATTTGAAGGGGTGAGCAGGAACCACACCGCAATCCGCAAACCGCAAAAAGACCGCAAAATCCGCACCGCAAAACCGATCCACAACAAAAACCGGCGGTGCGGTTCTTGAAATTAGAAAAACCGCATTTTGCGGTGCGGGTTGGGTTTTCACCGAAAAACCGCACCAAAATAACCGCACCGCACCGCACCACTCTGTCATATTCAAATATATATTTTTTTATTTTTTAGAATAACACAGTAAAATTAAAAAAAAAATATGATAAAATGCTTTTTTTTATACTTTTATAATAAATTATTTCAAACACATTTTAATTGTTAATTATTATCTGAGTTTTAGGTAATATAACCTTATTTTTCTTTCAATTTATCATCGAAATTTATAAAACTCTTCATCTCATTCGACTTTTACTATTGTATAGATTTGTAATTTCATACTATTACACATCATTTTGAATATATGTTTCAACATATCATGTAACCTTACGATATATTTATTCTATAATAAATATATACAAAAAATTATAATTTGAAAAAAAAGAAAAAAAAAAACCTTTGAACCAAAAAACCGTAAAGACCCGCATAACCAACCCGCAAAAGCGCATAAACCTCAAAAACCGAAACCACAAAACCGCGCGAATGTTGATTCTTATTTTTTAAATACCGCAATTGCGGATGCGGGTTGGTTTTTACCAAAAACCGCACCAACCCGCACCACGCTCACCCCTAATATTTGACCAATTTAGAGTGTACGGAGATATCTCTTTAAAATCACTAGATGATAGCAAGCTAAAAGATCGTTGTCTTAATCTTTAATGTTTTTAAGCCACAACAATTTATCAAATATTAATATAGAAAAGTAAATTTAATATTAAACGATTTTAGAGCAAATAACTATGATAAAAAAAGGTTCGATTTGAAATTTGCTTTAGGTCCTATGAAGGATGAGCCGTTCCTGCATGGCACTAACATTTTTATGGAAGATGATTTGCACACTCCAACAATTTATTTGCACACTCAAAATTATGTGTCATGACATTTATACCCTTAATATTTGTGTTTTGATTTGCATACTCCACTAAGTGATGTAGGGGTATAAATGCCATCACACAAACATTTTGAGTGTGCAAATCAATTAGTGGAGTGTGCAAATCACTCTCCCATTTTTATGAAACCATTTAATTTTCTTTGTTTTGTTACTGACTTTCTTTCTTTGTCCGTATGTTTGTTGATTGGTGATGCCATAACGAAAAGTGATTCTCCTTTTATCATGTTTTTCTCAATGATAGTGAAAACGACCGTAACGCTCTGTTCTCGAGTCCAAATTTTAAAGAATGAAAGGGGATAGGATGGGATGGGCAAAGTAAGGATGGGAATATGAAGAAAGTAGTTATTGAAATTTGTGTTCTTAAGTTTGTAATTTTAAGTAGCAAGGAAAGGATAAGGAGACTAACTAAATTACCAATATATTCTCAAAACTATATACATTAATTGGAAACTCAACAAAAAAACAAAAAAGAGAGTTACATATGAGTATTTTTACGCAAATTGGAAATTGACATCAAGTTCTGACCAATTTAGGAAAGGTCAAACTTTTAAATAAGATATTCACTTCGTTAGATTTCAATAATTTACACGACTTACCACGTTGGGAACACTTTAGGTAATTAATTGTGTGCAAGTTTATTAACATTAAAACTTTGCCTTTCAAATTATGACACAAAGGGTAACTTTTTAAGGATATCAAATGGTGTACTTGATTGGTTTTTATGTTGGACTGATCAGAGAGACATTTGGTCATCTCAAGAACGCTTTCATACAATCGACATACACAGCAGGCCGCGTCATCTTTGTTGACAGTAGCACAAGACAAATTAGCTCAATCATGGAACGTGCATGATAAATAAGGATAAAATTGTAATTTTACCTAAGCGGCTAAGCCTATGATGTTAGTAACCCATTTTCCTTCCTAATCCCCCCAATTTTGGGGGGAACAAATCTTGTGAAAAAAACCCATACCTTCCCTCCCTCCCACGTCCCTATCTTTCCATCTTAAAAAAACTCAAGAACACCATTTTTTATAATTTCCCTTCCCATCCCTTACCATTCAATCTTAAAAGAAACTCGAGAACAGAGCGTAAAGAAACTATACTTGCTTAAAAAACATCAAACATAAAGAAAACGGCCATTAAAGCTGTATTTTATCAGTTTGTTCGTATTTTCGTGTATTTCAGATTTTCCCAAATGGTCGCACGTTTTTTTCGCTACCTTGCGACTGATAGCCCCAACCAATAAGCATGTGATACGTTATTATTCTGTATCCTGCACGTGTGTGTGTCGCAACGGCTCTTTGTGGAAGTCAACATTGAAGGATTCAAAGAAGTAACAGATAAAGGAAACATCGAAAAAACACCAAATACAACAATGTATAGGTATAATGATAAGATTGTTGACGCAAACGATGTTGGAAACATCCTAAACATAGAAGATTAGTACTGTGTGTTTATTAGGCAATGAGGTTGCTAAAAAATAGATAAGCAGGAAGAAAAAAAAAAAAAGCAATCTTAACACCCTCAAAGTTGAAGTGCGTATTGTATCAGTGAAGGCATGAGTCAGCTGTAGGGACAGAACTAGGTCTCGTTGTGTACACACCACGTAAAAAAAGTTAAAAACATAAGTTCGAGCTTATAAAATTTACACTTACGCGACTTGCTTTACCAGCTCATATATCTGTTTCTTCTGAATCAACCCTTCCATCTTTACCCGCTGTAGCAAGTTCAAGTCATGAGCCACAACGATCAACGTGAAATTCCTGATGAGTTTGTTCACCCCAATTCACATATTATTTATTTGATCATTTTTAATTAATTAATATTGGTATGAATTTGGTTGTAGTTGCAGATCCTCCTCCCATGACCATGGAGAAACAAGGACCACTGCCACCTGTGCGACTCAGGTACCCAACTAGCGTCATCCCTCAAAGCCAAGTTCAAGCACACACTCAAAGCAGGGCCTGTGAAGAATTCTGTAATTGTTGGTAAGTAGATTACCACCTATTCCATATTTGGTCATGCTCAATATTTCGATTAATCTGTCATACTGTTGGCTGCAGTTGTGCTGCGCTATGCCATTGTTGCATTTTGGAGGCCTTCGTTGAACATCCTTCGTGATCACGAGATACTGCCATTGCCTGATGATTTTGTCTCATTGTTTATGCACATGTGGCCGTTGGGTGGCTGATATAAATGATAGATTAAGAAATATATGCTATCTTGTAACGGACTGTAATATATCAAGATTGAATTTTGCAAGAACCTAAGTCATTTGTGGTATATTTTTAACTAGATTGAATATTGATACATCACAGGGAAGAATGCAAACCAAAAAAGAAAAGATAAGAATACATCCTAAAACTACATATTTACCGATGCGTGATATGACAATGGAAGTGTTATATTAATAGTTATATCTAGTTGGCTAGAATGTTAAGAAGCGAAACTCGTGTCTGAATCATTTTCCTAAAAAGTGAATCTAAGCCGACCTCATAACCCTGAATATGACAATCAAGGGTTTGTAATCTCTCTATCACCATCCGTAAATCGAGAGTTTTGCCTTCATTCTTTTTAACATTTTTCAGTAAAGAACGAAGTGTGCCATCAATGATATCAGCCTCCTTAATAATTTCTTGACCTTTTTCGCAAGTTGGCCTACCCATTGGCAACAGCTTTTGGATCAATGAGAACCCATTATCTTGTTTTGTTTTGCCTGACAAACAAATCAAAATAGCTCGGAACATGGAGATGGTGGCGGTGACGATTTCTCTTAGAAATCCAATCACTATTGACAAATGATGATCTTCACCAACAACAGGACAGGATTCTATTTCACTTTGGATTTGTTGTAATGATCTGAGGCACACTACAATGCTCTTCTTTGCAATCTTCCGTGATAGAGCGTAATCCATTATGTGATTTGCATCTATTCCTACGCCTTTTCTCCGCAAGGCAAATTGAAGGATCCGGGCATCATCTTTCATTTTAGCAAGCAACTCAATGAGTTGGTTGTAGGAATCCAA
>LBNU01002567.1:47150-57882 GCA_014162995.1 Artemisia annua | reverse complement strand
GTTAAGCTTAAACGTGTGCGAGCTATGAGCATGACGATGCAGTCAGGAATTAAGAGTAAGATATTGGCAGAGCAAGAGGAAGCTCTGAAGGATGAGAGCGCTATGGCTGGGATGCTGCGTTGGATTAAATCAAGAAATGGGGAGAAAGGAGAATGGTGGAGTGTATTTCTTAGATCGGATATGGGTTCCACTAGTAGAACGTGTAAGAAGAATGATTATACGGTTTAGACCAGCTAATGGAAAGGAAAGAATATGGAGGATTGTACTTTGCGGGCCAGTGATTGGTTCCACTGGAGGGGGCATAAGGACATCAAACATGCAAGGTATTTGATACATCCTAGTATGGATAAGACGTATTATTACCTTAGCAAGAAATGTATTGAGGAGCAAGTATGAAGAGGAATACAAGTGTCCTAGCAAGTATTTGATAAGCTCGAAGGTGAAGGTTGATATCAACAAATGTATTGGGGATGTTGATGTAGAAAAGGTAGAGAGAGATGGAGTATTGCGTCAATCAACTTATATCAAGATGAAATACTTACTTTGCGATTGTGGTAAGTATTTTATAGAGCTTTGAGAACGCATATGTAGATGAGTAAGACTTATCATTCTTAAATGAATGGACTAAGTGAGCGTACAAATCAGGCGTTGGATAGAGTGCCGAGAGCGTGAGTGCGATTGATGTTGGAGGAAGCTGGGGTATGCATTTACCCTTAGCTGAGATCTCTTATAACAACAGTTATGATTCTATTATTTAGTATGCGTCGTATGGAATGTTGTATGGAAGGAAATGTAGATCACCTGTTCTATGGGCATAGGTTTGACTTATAGTCTCTAGTCGTTTAACTTTGGTTGGTGTGAATTAAGTGTTTCATGTGATATATGTGTGAGACATGTATGATATAGTTATGATTGGTAGGAATATGGAACTAAATCCCTTTGCGTGTGAGGTTATTGAAGTGATTTGAGTAGTGTGAGTTTGGTAAATTCATTTTTAACACCTTTGTGGTGTGGAAATGAATTGTGTAGTTTTGATGTTTTTGCGGTTTTGCGTAACGAGACTTCGTTCAAGTGTTTGAGCGTGAGTAAGTTACGAGGAGATTATTTTCATGAGTTATATTTAAAAAAGAGTGTGGAATTCTATTTTTGGAAACTTTGTTTTGAAAATGATTATTTTTCCGGTTTGTCGTAAAATGAAGGTTTATCGCGTAAGACGTTAGGTTTCGTTGTGGGTTCGCATAAAATATAAAAAGTATAAGGTTTTGAGAGTAATAATTTAATTTGATAAAAAAAATAATAAAAATATATGTATGTGTTATATAGAAATCGGCTAGAGGGTTTTTAGGGGAAAAGGAAACCAAATTTGATACCAAAAACAATTTCTAGCAATAAGGAAACCTAGTCCAACCCAACCAAGCCCAACCCCTACCCATATAAGCAAAACCAACGACCCTAAACCCCTTTTTCTGCATATTTTGATCGACCAAAGCTAGAGGGGAAGGAGAAAATTTTAGGGTTTTGCTTTTGAAGTTAAAATCAAGTTCAAGGTATAATTCTAACATTAGTTTTCATATAATTACTTAGTTATTAATTCAATTCATGTGATATTAATTATGATGGATCTAGGGTTTGTAAACTTCTGTAAAATAATGGTGTTAAACATGTTGGGATCATTGGTTAATAATATTATGATGATTGGTAAAGAGATTTGGTCATTAAACGCGTTAGTTAATGAGTTCGGGTTTGGACAGAATGTTAGGGCTGTAAAGATACGAAGTTATTTAATAGTTGGTAATGAGTTAGATCACGAATTTTAAATCTAAATTGTAGTTCAAAGAAAGTGCTTTTCAAAAAGTCCAACCACGACTGATTTCGAGGTCGGGAAGTTAGACTTTTGATTTTTACGAGATAAGGTGTCAAAGCTGTTAAACCGGGACATAATTTGGGTAAAAGTTTGATAGTGCTTAGTGGATGAAAAAGTGTTATTAAGGTTAGCCCTTTTGGAAAAGTTGAGTTTTAGGTTATGTTAGACTCCCACGAAAAGGATTCGCGATAAAAAGTTGTGGAAATATTTTTATAAAATCAAAACTTTTGGTGTGCGTTTAGATCCGAATCTAGATAGTTAACAAGTTTGATTTTCTTATGGGTACTTGTGTATGTTATTAGACCATGGGCTTCTGGGATTAGCTTGTATGCTTATGAGAGACCATGGGGAATTTTTGGTGTGAGTTTTTAAGCTTGTTTGGTCATTATTTTATGTGGGTGAAAGTACCCTAAAATTCTGCGTTTTCTGAGTTTATAAGTGCAAGGGATTTAGTGAGTATTATTGGTTGTTGTTATTTAGTATGGAGTCTAGGAGATCCATGGTGGATCATATGAACCTTAGACATCCATCATATGAGTATTGCATGGGTTATAGCTTTTAGCTTGGCCATGTGTAACGTGAATTTATTTGTGTTGTTTAGATTTGTGATTGTTATTGTTGGAAGCTGCAGAGTTGAGGTGAGTTTATAGTCCCATATTTTTACCTTGTTTTAAACATTGGGATGGGTATGATGCTTGTCTTAAATGTTTTGAGTTACTGTGATTATGTGAGTGATTTTAAAAAGGCTTGGACTAATAATGTTATCGTATGCATGCTATGTGTTGAATGATATGTGACAATGCTGTGTGGTCCAATTGGAGGGGAGTATCCAATTGGAGAGTAATACTCCTACTCGTTATTGTGTTGTATGGTTGATATGGGATCCAATTGGGAGGATGCTTATCCTGTTACTCGCGCATGCGACCCAATTGATGATGTGGTTTGGAGCGGGGGTCACGTGCCGGCCCGATGGTTGCCTTTTGTGTGATGATTGATTTATGGGTACATGTAGCTTGTATGATAACTATATTTATTTGTCCAGCTATGTTTTATAATCACAGTGAACTGGTTGCCTTGAGAGTGTATGTGCGTCTTAAACCTATGAATCTCACCAACATTATGTTGACGTTTTAAGCATCATTTTCAGGTGAGCATTCTAAGGATAAGATAGATGGAAGCGACTAGAAGAGACTTTAGTTGCATCGTGATGAATTATCTATATGTTTGGATTACGAATATGTTTGATTTTGTTGAAGATACCTTTGAAGGTTGGTTTTGGTTGTTTTATTTTGGGGTATTGTTACAACACTTTGTGTTTGTACTTCGCTCTATTTATGTGCATGTAGTATTTTCTCTATTTTGACACCAGGTGTTGTGATGATATCCATGATGTTACACACTCGCGTTTCCGCCTTGGCGAGGTGTGACACTGTTCTTGAGAACTAAAATGGATTGTGTATTAATAATAATAATAATAATAATAATAATAATAATAATAACCACAAGGATCAAAAGTGGAATACCAATCAAACCACAAAGACCAAAAGTGTAAGTTAATTAAAAGTCAAAAAAGCCAAGTAGCCCAAAAATTGTGGGCCCAGTCGTCCAAGAAATAACATAGGGTAACTAGTACTATGTAAGTACAACGTCGGCCCAATCATTGGGACACTTGTCCAATAATGGTGAGAGTTCCCAAGATTTTTTGAGAAAGAGTCGCCCCCGGGGTGAATAGGGAAAAGAAAAAATTTTGGAGTGAATGTGGTACAACCAATTGTACCGTCGGGGTGAATAGGGAATTTGGCCTATTTTTAATTAGATAATAGGGTAGAGTTGGACATGTATAGGCAGAGTTGGCCCAAATCTAGGTTCTGTTCCATTAAATTAAACTAAAGGGTGTGCGTAGTTAACGGGTATAGGTCATAAAAAATGGGTAACATAATAAACAATGATGCTTGGTACTATATAATGCAATCATCCATTACCCACTTTTGGGTAATAGGTCATTACCCACTAACTTAAGGTAATGAATTTGCTTACCTTTATATATCTTTTACCTTTCCCATTGCTATTCCCCTCTACAAACCAAGCACGCCCTAAAGTTCCCAGATTACTATTTCTTTTCCTATATATATTTGATTACACAATTTTTCTCTCCACATATTCATTAATCATTTTGAAATACACCAATCACATTTGTAGGTCTCTTTTTCAGTCCATAAATTAGACCTACCAATCATTTTTCTTAAATTAATAAGCATAAGTTTGTGTGTGTTTTATCATTTAACATGGTATAAGTATTAGTGAGTTTGACTAATCGCATACAATGAGTCGTCGCTTCTAAGACTCAGCGGGTTCTATCAAGATAGTTATATGATGTGCATTCTTGACGATTTCTACATAAGGCGGTAAGATGATGTTTTGAGCGGTTGCATGTTCAGGGCTGGATATTATTTCCTTTAAATTCATTGAAATTTCATGTACCCGATTCTTAAATACCTATTATGTTGGAATATTCATGTGATATTTTCTCAAATTTTGCGCGTGTGATACGTGTTCTTTCAATTTCTTCAACCACTCGTCAAACCCTAGCGCCACCATCTATATCTTTCCTAAAAAAACGAAAACCGCGGTACCTATCCTTCATTTAGAAAACTCATGCAATTTTAAGCCAAAAACTCATTCTTACTGTTTTTCTCATAATTTTCATCAAAACCTAGCCGCACCCATCTATATCTTTGCTAAAATAAGCAAAAAACTGCAACTCCTATCATTTATTTAAAAAATCTTATGTAATTTCATCCAAAAAACCATGCTAACTTTTTTTGTCATAACTTTTCAACCGATGAGTTAACTCATCACGATTAGCACAATTTTATTTGTTTTTAAATTATGCACAAAACTCATTCTATATCAACACCGCCGGTTCTCGAACAAGCCACCAGTTGTTGTATTCCGCAAAGAGAGTCAAAGATGCCGTTGTTGTTGGTTAACAAGCATTTTCGCCTATGAACCCGTTTAGAAAAGCATTTTTAACATCCATTTGATAAGGCTAGATATCTTTAGCATAAGCATAAGCTAAAAGGATTCTTATAGATTCTTATCTAGCTACGGGAGCATAGGTCTCATCAAAATTTATTCCTTCTTGTTGATTATACCCTTGTACAACCAATCTAGCTTTGTTGTGGGATGCTATCCCATTTTCATCAAGTTTTATTTTTGAAAACCTATTTAATACCAATTATGGTTTGATTTTTAGGAGGTGGAACAAGGTTCCAAACACCGTTAGTTACAAATTGATTTAATTCTTCTTGCATAGCCATTATCCAACTGTCGTCTTTAATAGCTTCATTAGCATTTTTGTGTTCTAAAGAAGATAGAAAACAAAAAAGGATTACTTTGGTTTTGAGCTTGAGAACATAAGGTTATTTCATTTAATTTTCCAATGACTATTTCTAAAGGATGATTTTTAGATTCTTTAACGTTAACGATTTCTTTATTTGATAGTTCATCTTCCTTATCTTTAGTTTCATTAACTTGATTTTTAAGGATTTGACTTTCTATTATATCGTCATGTACGAGAGGTTGAGATTTAGGAGGAGGACTCTCGTCGAATTTAACATTTAACGACTCTTCTATTCTCATTATTTCTTTGTTTAAGATTACGTATGCTTTACTATTTGGTTAAGTATCCTAAGAAAATACCTTTAGTAGATTTAGGATCGAATTTTGTGAGATAGTTTTTGTGTTAAGAATGAAGCATTTGCTTCCAAAGACTTTAAAGTGATCTAGAGATGTCTTTTTACCATTAAATAACTCATAAGGAGTCATACCTAAGAATGGTCTAATTAAAATTCTATTTAAGATGTGTGTAGATGTGTCGACGGCATTACACAAAAATTTTGAGGGATATATTATTCATTTAGCATGGTTCGACTCATTTCTTGTAAAGTACGATTCTTACGTTCAACTACCCCGTTTGATTGCGGAGTACGTGGAGCTGAGAAATTAAGAGTAATACAATTAGCGTCACAAAAAGCTCCGAATTTTACTTCGTTATCAAGCTCCCGACCGTGATCCGTACGAATCGACACTATTGGAGAACCTTGTTGTTTTTGAATTTTCTTACTTCAAATTTCAAAGTGATCAAAAGCTTCGGTTCTAAAAAAGATTAATCAGTTGGAGTTTTACACAAATATTTTATGCTCATATACGACATCATTTTGAGTGTTCGAAATTACAGACCAGTATTATATCACATGTGATATGTCAAACAAATTAATGTACTGAAAAAAAATTGTTGAAAGTATATAAAGTATCTCACATATGATATATCAAGCAAATTAATGTACGGAGGTATCTAAAATTAAAAAAAAAAAAAAAAATGTTGGAATTAAATTTTAATTAAAAATATCTATTAACCCCTTTTATTTTCTTTTATTGAATGTGTTGCTAAGATTTGTCCATGTAAAAAAATATTGGTCTATAAATGATGTTTTATTTAAAAAGAGATATCATTTTATATTTTTGATGATCGAGTCAAATCAGAATTTACGTACTAACAGAATTATGACTAATATCAGAATAAATAGCGTATGCTCACTAATTCAATTGTGTTTGTTTTATTCACGCAAATTAATTCTAGTTTGTGTTATCTAATATGATATACTTGAGTTACTTCGCTCACATTGTTATATGTTCATATACGCATACTTTTACACAAGGGAGGTGATTTGCACGCTCCCAAAAATTATTGGCACACTCAAAATGTGAGTGTGTTGACATTTATACCCTTACAGGATAAGAATAAGTCCAAACAATGTGAGGGTATAAATATCAACACACTCAAAATTTGAGTGTGTCAATCATTTTTAGGAGTGTGCAAATCACTTCTCTTTACACAACCTGCTTTAGGATCTGCCACGCACACAACTCGCATGTACAGTCGATGTTTCGCGCGCCCATTGGGATATATGTTGTCCGTCCCAAAACCAATTACGCCAACTTATCCAGTTGAAAATTCTACTTCGGGGCTTCAGCCCTTTTTTCAACTTATAGGTTACATCCATAGAACCATTATTCACAAGCCCATATTCGAAATCTTATTTCATCAAACATAGATGATAGACCCAACAACAACAACAACATACCAAATCCCGAAGGAGGGATAGATGATAGACCCAAATAACTTAATTTTACACCATTCCCTTTGATATTTTATTATATAATTTGCCGTGTCAAACTTAGAGAACACATACACATTTACATAATATTACCTTTCCTCGTCTACCAACAATCGAATTACTTGAAAATTCAATTATAGTAGACTTAGAATTTTTCTATAGACAAACAAAATTGAATGACAGGACATATTTGAAAGTGTAAAAGACTCACGAGTCGTTGTTCCCTTAATTTCTACAAGTCCAGGAAGAAGAGGACAAGAAGTAACGACTTAAGTGTGTCGTGGGCCTAAGCCCTAAGCTATCTAAACATACAACACGTCACCTTATCTATAATGACATTGGTATCCTTGTTTTAGGTGGTGTTTGTTTTTCATAAAGTGACTCTTAACAACCTCTTAATCTGAACCGTTCAGACGTGGTCAGACATTTTGGTCGTTCAGACCGTTTGTTTTTTTTCCCCGTTCAGACGCGTTCAGAGGCAGTAAGATCTTAATGGTTTAGACTTGAGAGTGGTGTCTGAGTGACTCTTGTTGCCTCGTGCTGACAAAAAAAAAAAAAAAAAAAAAAAAAAAAAAAAAAAAAAAAAAAAAAAAAAAAAAAAAAAAAAAAAAAAAAAAAAAAAAAAAAAAAAAAAAAAAATAGTACAAGCAAGCAAATGTGGGGTTCAAACACGAGTTTTTTTTCCCGTTCAGATGCGGTCAGATTCAGACATTTACGCCTCAGATTCAGATTCAGATGTGCGGTTCAGATTCAGATTCAGAGCCTCTTAAAAAACAAACACCACCTTAATGTTAAAACGTAAAAGAGATTACTATCTAATGTTAAAAAACATTACTATTGGTGTAGTATTCGCATTACTTCTAACTTCTGTGTTTAAAATTTCTGATAATCGAGTTATGTATTTCGATTGTAATTTTCTTGCGACAATGATGTTTTTCTTTGAACAACAGTTTTTATTTTTCTAACTGAATAGGCAATTCTATCTTTATTTCTATTATATATAAAGTGAGTGACAATTGTAAATTACTAATCTACCCTGACTCTTTATTTATTTTTTGATATTATACTTTGCATTTATATAATTTCTTTTCATGACCACTTATAAATTGAAATGATAACCCTATAAAAAAATATTTATTTTATAAACGAAACAATTCACCACAATTTCATACAATGTATAATAATATGTATTTCTTGGGTGTTATAAAAATAACATTAATTAAAAAAGTTAAAAATCATTAAATGAATCATGAATGTGTTAGTAAATTGTGTTTAATTGGTTTATACATAGCTTGTGTTTTTGTAATACTTACCTTTTTTTGTTTAGAATATATGAAATAGACATGTAGTTTATTTAAGGACTTGTTTACTAAATTAAGTGGTTATGCTTTGAGTATCTATACATATAAAGGAAAAAGAGTCAAAGTGGAAAAGTGAAAAGTCAATATTGTTGAAATGTTGAAATGTTGAAATCTTATTAAAGGAAATTATGAATGTAATTAATATTATTATTAAAACACCCTATTACTTAAAAGTATAATGATTTATTCACATTGTACAACCAAATTAAATACAACCAATTAAAACACAAACCGGGTTGACCCGGGACGCTTCAAACCCGACGGGTTGAGCCGGTTTAATTTGACCCATTTTCGACCCAACCTAGAAAGTTGACCCGATTTAAATCGACCTATTTTTCAACCGGAACGGTTCAACCGGTTGAACCACCCGGGTCGAACCGGGTTTCAAAACATTATCCATTACTTAAAAGTACAATAATTTATTCACATTGTACAGCCAATTAAAAACATATCTATCAAATTAAATACAATCAATTAAAACAAAAACCGGGTTGACCCGGGACACTTCAAACCCGGACGGGTTGAACCAGTTTAATTTGAACCGTTTTCGACCCAACCTAGCAAGTTGACCCGGTTTAAATCGATCCATTTTTTGCTTGGAACGGTTCAACCGGTTGAACCACCCGGGTTGAACCAGGTTTCAAAACATTATGTTAAATTTCCAAATCTTCAAACTTTTATTGTTTTTCGTTTATAACCTATAAACTTTTTTTATCAATAAACTATGTGTCGCTATAAAATCCCGTTGCTATGCACGGGTACTCGTCTAGTTTTAATTAGTCATTTAATTGAAAAAGTGAAACGTTTGTGTGGCTCCCAGTTATGAAAAATAAGTATTTTGGGCCAACATTTATATCCATTAAGAGGGAAATAGGGAATAAGGGAAAAGTAAACACGCCTAAGTAATCAATTGCTTTCAACTTTTAAATTATTACAAAAATGATTCCAATATTAAAGCTTGTTTATTTTCTAAAGTATTGGTTCATCTCTCATACAAGACAATAAAACAAGTTTCTTGATAGTGAAAAGTGACCAGAACTAAATTTAAAATAAACTTAGTTTTGTTTGTTATGTACCGAGTTTAGGCTGGATGTAGTTACCCTTTTCCATCACGTTTAGCCTTATGGTATATATATTTATACAATTGTAATATAAGGTTGATAAATAGACAATGTAGATGCATAAGTGCTCACTTTGAATGCACATCTACTTCGAGAGCTCGATCAATAACAAGGGACATGCAACAACGCTAATGGAACAAACGATTCAATGAAGTAACAATCCTGTGAGCGTACCAAATCGTTTAACTTGGAAATTTCCCATAAGAAACTATATTTCCAAATTATCTCATATTTGGTTATTAAATAGCATCTCATTAAGGGTGTGTTTGGCAGACGTTTTTTGAGAGCATTTTAGAGCAATTAGCATTTAGCATTATTATTACAAAGCTAGTTTAGAAGAAAGAATATAGCATTTATAAAATTATAAAAACGCTAGTTTCTCAATGCTCTTTAAATAAGCGTTTAGCGTTTAGCATTTAGCATTACGTCATTTTACACATTAAATTACGGCTACAACTACTCTACCAAACACTTTTATAAATTAAACTGCTACTGCTAACTACTTACTGCTATTGCTACTACTATCTGCTGGTTTCAACAAACACACCCTAAAAAACAATTATTAACAGAGTCCTGAATATATTGGCGAGATAAATGCTCCTTATCAAAGATTCATTCGGTTGCTATACTTTAGTATTTTGTGTAACGACCCAATGTAAGCCTGTTTGGAAGCCCTTCTATGGATGAGCCCATATATATGCAAGTAATGCAACAAGATGGATTTACTAAAGCTTCCAGCCTATGAGCCAAAGTACAATACTACAATCTAAGCCTTAATTACTTATGTTAACAGGGTAATCGCGCGTTGTGGTGGGTACTTTGAAATCAAAACTTTTGGCTACCAATATTTTCCGATTGCATGTTTTTTGTGAGAATAACTTTAGACTTGGTGAAAACTTTAGGGAATAAATTTATCGCAAACTATTGCATATTAAAATGTCAAAGTACTTGTCCATCACGATGCAATTACGATATGAAATCGGTAGTAAGTAGAACTATGAAGTTGTGATGATTGGCGGTGAAAGATACTTGTTAATCAGTAAATGTTGTGTAATATTCATCGCAATGTTGTATAAAGTTTGTACATACAGAAGTATAAATTAGTCGTGCAATATATATATATATATATATATATATATATATATATATATATATATATATATACATGTATATATATATGTATATACATATATATATATATGTATA
>LBNU01002567.1:16859-47101 GCA_014162995.1 Artemisia annua | reverse complement strand
TATATATATGACATTGCTTAACAAAATACAAATTACATTATTCAAAACTTACACAATTTCGTACTTTATAATCATCTGAAAATCTTCGTACTTTAAATGTACGATTATTTTTAATCAATTTGATTAGCAAAATGATCACGAATTCACTAAACTTTTACTAAAATACACACACAGATGATAAATGTTTGTTTGTATATTGAATTCTCAAAATTTTAAAATGTTCATAGCCAAACAAAAATTTGGCATTAACTTATGTTAATTAATATTTTTAAATAGTTATGTGCAGGAATTATTGTTTAACTAGACTGGCACCGGCCGCCGCGTTGCGGGCGGTCCTGTATTTTATTTATTTATTTATTTATTTTTATTTTTTTTTGTGCGGTGATTTTGCGTAAATAGTGTTATTATTTCATGTTATATTTCTTCTGCTTTTGTACACTTTATATCTGTTTTTTGCGGGTGTGATTTTTTTTCGGCATGCCTGTTTTGCGGAAATGAATTTTATTGGGTCATTGTCATATGGGATTTTTTCTTCCATAAAAATTTGTTTTTAGTCAAAGTATGCAAAACAATACAACATATATGTACAAAATTTGTTGATCGATGAAACTTTTATGTACAAAACTTTTTATTTTATTTTATTTTTATTTTTATTTTTTTTTAGTTAGTCTGATCATATGTACAAAACAATACAAAATGTTTTTAGTCAAAACTGTTTGCATTCTTTTTTTTTAAGTGTGTATGTTCAAAAATCAGTTTTTTGAGTTTTAATCATCTGCCTTGTCTATATAAGAGTTACTTATTCTCTTTAAACCATACTTTTTATATCAACCTGTAAAAGTATCCTCTCAGTTAGGTTAGATCTGAAAAAAAAAAAAAAATGGCGGCAATTCCGAACATCGAACAACTTAAGGAGGCATGTGGTTTTGAGAGACTTCAAGATTGTTTCAAGTTTTTGTTTGTGCAACAAAGGGCAGAGCTTGAAGTGTTTATCCAACAGATTGGACAAAAGTGTGATGAGCTGCGTACCACGGCAGAGAATTTGCAACATTTGACTCAGGAGACTGAAACTTTCGGTCCATTCGATGAGGTGGCTGGTGATGTGCTTGAGAGTTTGAATGAAATGGCAGACAGGGACCGTAGGATTTTAGATGGTTTGGTTGGTGTGTTGGACATAGCCCGTGAAGGAAGGGCTGAAAAGGATCATCATATCTTTGTTATGGATCTTCATGGTAAGGTAGTCTGTGTTATGTTGTAAGCCTGATGGCAAATTTTACGGGGGCATTATATATGCCTCTGTTTTATGTATGGATAGACCTTTTTAAGGTTTTATATATAAAATGTAGCTTTTATTATAACTCTGAGTCCCCAGAAATTCTTGGATTTTTTGCAATATGTCTGTTATTTTTTTCTTGTTGGTGATGAATATGTTTTTGGTTATAAGCTTGGGATGTTTTTTGTTTTTGGGTTTTTGTTACTATATTGTTTAGTGTAGGGGTGGAAACGAGCCGAGCCGCTCGTGAAAAGTTCGGGATCGGATCGATAAAAAGCTCGAACGAGCCGAGCCTAAACGAGCTCGAGCCCGAGCTCGAGCCTAAGTTTGAGCTCATTTAATAATCGAGCTCGAGCCCGAGCTCTATACAAAAAGCTCGAGTAGGCTCGCGAGCCTAAACGAGCCCTAGAAATATATACGTATATATATTGTCTATACATATAAACGAGCTTAAAAGTGGTAAACGAGCTCGAGCCTTATGTAATTAACGAGCCGAGCTCTATTTGAGCTTTGTTTTCTTTAAAACTTTATATAAATTAGTCGAGCCCGAGCCCGAGCTCGAGCTTGTGAAAATTTTCACGAGCCGAGCTCGAGCTCAATATATAAGGCTCGAAACGAGCTCGAGCCCGAGCTCGAGCTTTATATATGTAAACGAGCCGAGCTCGAGCTCTGGCAGGCTCGGGCTTGGCTCGGCTCGTTTTCACCCCTAGTTTAGTGTTATTTGGGCTTAATACTTGTTCAGTGTTATTGGGCTATAGTTTTTTTTTTTTTTTTTTTTTTTTTTTTTTTTTTTTTTTTTTTTTTTAGGTTATATCATTTGGGGAAAAATTGGGATACAAAACTTAAGGTTTTACATAGTCTAATAACAGTTAATTAGGATCGGAATCTAGTGTGATTAAAACGGCATGGCTCCTAGGTTTCCGAAGTGCTTGAAGATTGCCCAGCAAATTGGTGATCGCCGAATTCATAGGGTTCTTCATACTATTTTCAGGCGTGAGAAGGAGGCATATAAAGGTGATGAAAAGAGTTACAATGAAAGGATTGAAGAGATACAGGCCAGGGTTGAGCATAGGCATGGGATTATTCTGGAGTTGAAAAAATTTGAGGACCCTCTTTTGGATGAGTCTTTGGCAGATTTGAAGGTTGAGGAGAAAGAGGATCTTGCTGAAATAGGCCATTTGATTCAGATGAGCTATTTCGCTTCTTTACGTGCCGGTGAGAAATCTAAGATTATTAAGAAACTTAGCAAATTGAAATATGGTTGTTGGTGTTTATGTCTTTTCTGTGTCTGAATCTTTTGAAGTGTACTTGTCTTTTGTGTAGCTTGGTTTGGTTAAATGGTTAGGGTATCTGTAGTTGTATTAGGACTGTGTAGGTAGTGTAGCTTATGCATCTTTTGCTGCATGGAAGTTCAGATGTAGTCGGAACTGGTTGTATGTTTATGTTCATATTAATAAAAGTATAAGTTACTATCTCTTTGGATTGTTTGTTTTATTTTACATTGGTTGTTACTGTATACTATAATTTATAACAAATTTTTTGTAAAAGAGTGTCTGCTTCTTGCACATTCTTTGTTTATGGCTGGGAGGGTGTTAGAGTGTATGAAAGATTGTCTGCTTCTTGCACTTGTTTTATCAAGGAAAATGGAAAGCAAATAATCCGACTTCTGAGACAAAAAATGAAGATCAAACAATCCGTATTATGTTACTGAAAACAACAACTAAATAGTTTGTATATTGAGAGCATAAATACTAACGCATAAGCCTATTTTTACAGTAAAAGAAATACTTTTTGACAGGAAAAAAAGCAAGTGAATATTGAAACAATGCTTTTAACAGATTAGCCGTGAAGTATCATTGTTCACTGGCCCAAAAGTGATTGCTCATATGGTAATCCCTGTTGTTTGTGTGTATTTCAGGCATGGTAAGAACAATGCCATTGTGTTAAAGGCAGTTTCAAATGATGATATAAGTATCCCTGCATTTCCACCTGCACACTGCTATAAGAACATTCTACAGTTGATTTAAAGAACAGATTTATTCATCTAGTACAAATAGTAGCATCCATTGAACATGAAACCAATACCTACATGACTACAGTTAGGCATTGTACAAACTACAAAGCTAGTAGTCGTAGATGGCTACAAAAACTATTGTCTTAAAGCTGCACCATGAAAGCCATACCTACATGACTGCAGTTAGGCATTGCACAAAATACAAAGAGTAAATTACATAGATGGTCCCTGTGGTTTGCCCAAAGTTTCACCCACAGTCCCTGAAAGTTAAAAGTTGCACGGATAGTCCCTATCTCTGAAAAGAATAACACTAATGGTCCCTATTTTAACTGTCGTTAAGTGACTTCCGTTATAATTTACACGTTAGTCCCTTTTGGTTAAATATCGTTGCATCGTTTATCCTTTATAATAACGGTTGTTTATAACTTATAGTTTTTCGAATTTTTCTTACGTTTTCATACGTTTTCATCCGTTTTTATATGTTTTCATGCGTTTTAATCCGTTTTCGTCCGTTTTTCTTACGTTTTCGTCCGTTTTCATGCGTTTTTATACGTTTTCGCTCGTTTTTCTTACGTTATTGTCTGTTTTCATCCGTTTGGGTCCGTTTTTATACGTTTTCGCTTGTTTTTATACGTTTTCCTTTATTTTTCTTACATTTTCATACGTTTTTATCCGTTTTTATACGTTTCATACGTTTTTATATGTTTTCGTTCATTTTTATACGTTTTCTTACATTTTCATCGGTTATTTTTATGTTTTCATATGTTTTTCTACGTTTCCTTCCGTTTTCATCCGTTTTTATTCATTTTCGTCTATTTTTATACGTTTTGGTCCATTTTTATACGTTTTCGTCCGTTTTATATGGTTTTGCTCCATTTTTCTTATGTATTTATCCATTTTTATACGTTTTCTTATGTTTCTGTCTGTTTTCCTTACGTTTTCATCTATTTTTATACATTTTAATCCGTTAACGTATAAAAACGTATGAAACCGAATGAAATGTATAAAAATAGATAAAAGTGTATGACAATTTAAGAAAAACGGATGAAAGCATATAAAAACGAATGAAAATGTATAAAAACGGACCGAATGTATGAAACGTGAGCGAAAACGTATAAAAGCAGATAAAAAGTACTAAAACAGATGAAAACGTAAGAAAAACGAACAAAAACGCATAAAAATGGATAAAACGTATGAAAATATAAGAAAAACGGATGATAACATATAAAAAGGACGAAAACGGATAAAAATAGATAAAAACGGATAAAAATGGATGAAAAATGAGCAAAAACTTATAAAACGGACGAAAACGTATAAAAATGGACCAAACCGTATAAAAACGAACGAAAATGAATAAAAATGAATGAAAACGGAAGGAAACGGAGAAAAACATATGAAAACATAAAAATAACCGATGAAAATGTAAGAAAACGTATAAAAACGAACGAAAACATATAAAAACGTATGAAAACATATAAAAACGGATAAAAACGTATGAAAATGTAAGAAAAATAAAGGAAAACGTATAAAAACAAGCGAAAACGTATAAAAACGGACCCAAACGGATAAAAATGGATGAAAACGTAGGAAAACAGACAATAACGTAAGAAAAACGAGCGAAAACGTATAAAAACGCATGAAAACGGATGAAAACGTAAGAAAAACAGACGAAATCTTACAAAAACGGACGAAAACGGATTAAAACGCATGAAAACGTATAAAAACGGATGAAAACGTATGAAAACGTAAGAAAAATTCGAAAAACTTTAAGTTATAAACGGCCATTATTATAAAGGATAAACGATGCAACGATATTTAACTAAAAGGGACTAACGTGTAAATTATAACGGAAGTCACTTAACGACAGTTAAAAAAGGGACCATTAGTGTTATTCTTTTCAGAGATAGGGACTATCCGTGCAACTTTTAACTTTCAAGGACTGTGGGTGAAACTTTGGGCAAACCACAGGGACCATCTATGTAATTTACTCAAATACAAAGCTAGTAGTCGTAGATAGCCACAAAAATTATTGTCTTAAAGCTGCACTTCACTACTGTTCAATCAGGTACATTATTATACATAGATATTTGCCATTGCCATTTTCCATATATGTCTTGCAAGTTGCAGTGGCTATTTTTCCTTTTTAGATCTTTTTAGAGTTCCTGCTGTGCCTGCATCCTTGTCTTCTTGGAAAATGGGTTTCCGAATAGTTTTTTTTATTGTTTCATTTGTTGGTTTGGATGTTTGTGGCAAGCTGGTTTCTTCATCTGCTGGGCTGGTGGCAGGGTTTTTGGTTTTAACTGTTGGACGTGGTTCAAGCGGTACAGTGATGGTTAGTGGAAAACTTGCTATAGCTTAAGTATCTGTGGTAGGTAGTGCAATACTAGTGTCTATTGGTGTGGCCATTTGTTCTTGTGTATTCATTTTTTTTGAAGGCTCGACGCTACTTTCACCGGTTGTAGTAGTCCCTGCAATGATTAATTGTATGTCATCCCAACAGGTATCTAGAATGAAAAGTTGGTTTGCTTTTGTACTATCTGGATCAAAATGAAGCTGAATAATCTTTTTCCTTCCTTTTAAAGCAAGCAACTCTGCTGGGTACTCGTAGGAGTTTTTGTCAGCATGCTCTGCGCCAATTCATTGCAATCCTTCACCAGCGAATTTGCTTAATTGCTAAAACATGTCATTGTTACATTGCTAGTGCCATCAGACAACTGCACTCTGAAACAATAACTGTGAAAAAAATATATTAAAAACAACAATGAAAAAAATACCGACATGTCATTGGTATGAGAGTGTACTAATATCGTAGATTACCTGTAGCTTACGTCGTTCTCAGGGGTTGGTTGCATGCAATGAGCATGCGGAAATCGGTCAGAGATTTTGGATTTACAATCTGGGCATTTCTTGTAAAACCATGGCCTTTTTGTATCGATCTTGTCAATGGTAGCGATCACAGTAAAGCGGACATTCTGTATTGTTAAAATTTGACCTGTGTATTAGATTTTTATTTGATGGTGGTTGTATTCCTGCTATCAATTATCTGTTGGTTCGGCGGATCTTCTACTACCAAATCTGATAAGATAACGCGGTTTCTGTGTTTTTCTTGCTCTGGATCTGAACATCTTTGGCGCTGCACATTTATTATTGTTGGTGGTATAATGAATTGCTCATACCTTTATTGTTAGTGGATCTGAGTTTAGCTATTTTTATATTTTCAAGTGTATTATTACTGTATTTGATTGTTTCCTTACACATTTCGGATTTCATGACATTCTGGTATGTTGGGATTGAAATAGTAACACGTTGCAGGTGTGCTTGAAAGTTGGAGACCTGTACCATTTTATGTAGACATTAGCAAGCAAACTTAAAAGGTTGAATGATAAGTCTAAAGTAATGATTTTACCTCCATAGTTTCTTACCAAGCATGAGCTAACTGCTATAATTACTGGTTTTTCGGCATTTTCGTATTTTAGCTTGTTAAAAGCGTGTGCATCTTAATTCCACAAAGTAAAGCGTACTATGTGGCCGCTGTTATGATTATAAGGTACGTGTGACTGGTCTCAGAACCAACAGGTATTGTCACACAAGCTAGCCACTTGTGAATGGCTAACCGTAACAAATAAACCCTGAAAGCTTAAGACCAGATGCAATGAAATCCTGGAGAGTATAGTGTTTCCCCGGGTCGTTAAAAGTCCCAACGAGGTTGAAATTGTATTTGGAAAACGTTTTGGGAATGAGTGATTGTGGGAATAGTAACCAGAATAAGATTTTGATTTGATTTTATACTAATGATTGCTTGGAATTGAAAATGAAAATTAACAGATATGACAAATATATAACACAAAATGCAATTTAAGCAAAGTACAGGGACTAAAAGTGACAATTTCTAAACTACAGGGGCTAAAAATGACAAGTTCCAAACTTCAAGGGTGTAAAATGAAAATTTTGAAACTTATAATTTAAAGAAAATTAAAATCTAAAAAGAAAATATTTTATTAATATTATACTAATTTTTAATATTAATTAATTAATATAAACTATTTTAATTTACTTAAAAACTATTTATATTAATCCTAAAAAGATTTCCTTTACAAATTAAACTTAGAAAATTACAAGATTATTTTCTAAAAACCTAAAATGACTTAAAATATTTATAAAAATTAAAAAGAAATATTTTTGTCTTTTTGTGGATTTTTTATAAATTAAAAACTTAATTAATATTTAAAATCTAATTAAACCATTTAAAAGAGAAAAATGAGAAAATGAAAAAGGAAAATTATAAAATTAATTTTTACAGATTCTAATTAATGTGACAAAGCTAGAAAAATTATAAAAATGAAAATTATATTAAATATTAACAACTATGCTAATTTCTTTTTGGTTTTTCTAATTAGACTGTTTTAATTAAAATTAAATCTAATAATTATAAGATGAACAGTAAAAATTCTAGAAAAATTACTAAAAATACTAAATATTATTTAGATCCTAGGAAAAATATAAAAAGATGCTACTGTTTAACAAATTTATACAGAATTATTTAATTTAACAGTTTTAATTAATTACTAAATTAACTAATATTAAATCTAATAAATACTAAATGGAAAAAGAAAATTCTAAGAAAATTACTACAAATACTTAAGGTGACAAACTAATTTAAAAAATTATAAAAACAGAATATTATTAAGCTAAATTTAAAAAGAGAAAATGAAAATTAAAAATATTAAATAGAAACTATCACTTTTATTAAAAAGTGATTATTTTTGGATTTTTCTGTTTGGAACTTGTTTGTACACTGAAAATGGACAACTTTTATGAAAACACTTTTGCTTAAGCTAAAAAATAAGCTATGTGCAAGCTTTTATCTAAGACAGTTTGACTTTTGTTTGACCAGAGATAGAAATAAGCTAAAATGAGTTCAAGTGGGGTCCACAGTGATGGATTATGATGCAAATAAGTTATTAGAACTGTTATGAAGCTAAATCAACAAGAATTATGCATTGAATAAGCTACAAGCTCAAAATAAGCACTTGAAAAATCTTGTTCTGAGACAAAAATGGGACAATATGCAGGCTTGTGTGGGGTCCACTAGAGAGCTCAAAGGACCAAGGTAATGGATGATCTAAAGAGATGGCTTGGTGAGCTATCCAAAGAACCAAGAATCACAACCTAAGGTCCACAATTGAATCCACAATTTGGTTGAGAAGAAGGATGCATACACTGAGTTAGACCACTATACACAGACACAAGTTGTAAGACTAAATGATTATGCAAAGTGAAACAAGGGTGAAATATGTTTAATCTAGACTCAAACAACTTATACTAACTCAAAAAAAAGAACAAAAATTAACCACTAGGTCACACAGAACAAGAAATCAATGAGATAAAATTTCTTGAACTTCTCAGTACACTTGTGCTAATGAGCAAACAAAAACTTGATAGCAGCCTTATCAAATGATCAAGTTAAGGAATAACAAGTATACACACTTCAAGCTACCCACATTGACATCACATATGCACAAGAACCAAGAACTAAAACCATTTAACAAAGACTGCACAAGTCAATGAATTTGACAAATGGGACTGTGCACAGAACACTCTTTTTGAAAATCAATCTAATTAAGCTCTGAATTAAGTACTGAAATAAGCTAACTAAAATTTATAAAAAATACTAACAACTAGGTTGGCAACCTNTTTTATTCAAAAACTACAGGCATGCATTTTGACTTTTAAAGAAATCTTGAAACTTTGACTTTGGTGAGTTTCTACCCTAATTTACTGATTAATTATGAAATATTAAGATGTGATAAGACTTAAATAAGCTATTTTAACAACTTATGAAAAGATTTGAAAGGTTATGCAGGTTGGAATCAAGACAGTGAATCAATAGAGATGAGATCAAAGGCTTTTTGACTTTTTATCAAATGACCAATGGTTTTTATGATTGTTCTGAGATATTATGCTCCTAAGTGACATAAACCAAGCAAGAACAAGGACACAAGCACACTGGATCACACTTATGACAGCAAATCCAAACACCTATTTTACTGAACCAATGTTTGATTTTCAAAGCAAGTGAGTGATTTAGATTATGAAACTGAGTTCTAATACCTTAATATGATTAAGCAATCCAAATTAAGCACAGAAACACAGTTTTGAACCACAATTACTCAAGATGATCAAAGATCCAATTTTGACAGTTAAAATGAGATTATGATCAATTATGAAAATCACTGAACAATACCAAGATTTTAAGCTATAATATCACTAATGAACACTGAATAAGCACTAAAACACAAAGATTAAGCAAAAATAAGTACTAATATAGTAAAATGCAAAGTTACACTAAAACTTGAATTTTTAGAAATTGAAAAGTAGAAACCTTTACTCTAGCTTAACTAGAGCTTCTTTATGCTCAACAAGCTCCTAGCTTATCAGAGATAAGCTAGGTAAAAGTCCATCTTGCCCCTCCATTGTAGGCAACTTCCAAAGCTTCCACAGTCAAATGCAAAGNAGAAACTTGGAATTTTGATTAGATAAAGATCAAATTACAATACTTGAACTGATTACAAACTACTTGAAGCAAATTTAACAACTTAAAACTGATTTTACATTAATTCGACATAAAAACTACACTATGTGACTACTACTTCTTCTCTTCTGCTCCTCTTCCATTTATAGCACAAAATTAGGGTTCTTGGGATGTCTCTGAGCAAATCCCACTTGATATCTTGACCCTTGGATGAGAGATGATCATTTTTGACCCTTGGATCAAATTGGCGCCAAAACAGAAAATGCAATTTGCATTTTATAAATTGCAACAGGGGGGTGGTGGCATTAATGGTGGTTGTTTTGTTAGGTGGATGTGATGGGAGTGAGTGGTTTGGGCGGTGGAACAAGTGGGAGGTGAGGTGATGGCTGGCAAGTGGAGAGGTGATGGTGTGAACGGGGAAGGAGAGGGGGAAAGGGGAAAACGTTTTATAAATTTAAACGTTGGGTTGGGCTTGTGGGTTGGGCCAGAGAAAAGAAAAGGGTAAAGGGTTGGGTTTTATGGGTTTGTTTTTGTTTTGGACTTGGATTTGGGTTTGTATAATAAAAAAGGGTCCGTTTGGTTTTATAATTTCACAAGGACCATTAGTGTAATTTTCTGGATTTTGAGGGACTGATTTTGACAAGTTTCCAAAGTATTCCAAGGGACTAATCTTGCCATATTTGAATAACCAAAGGACTATAATTGCCTTTTTCCCATTTTTAAAGTCCAGGGACCATTTCTGCCATTTTGTGAAACTTCAGGGACCAAATATGTAATTTTCCAAATTTTTACCACAAGGACCAATTTTGTCATTTATGAATAGTACAAGGTTTATTTTTGATTATTTTCACTTTTTAAATTCACCAAGGACTATTTTTGACATTTTTCAAACTTGGGGGACCAAAGTTGTAAATTTGTGATTTTTGATATTCAAAGTGTTTGTTTTGACAACTTATGAATCCCCAAGGACCTTTTATGATATTTTGCATATTTTGAAATATTCAGGGACTAGTTTTGACAATTTGTAAAAGTTGAGGGACTGAAACTGCCAATTGTGCAAACTTTGTTTGTTTTTCATTTGTTTTCAAACATTTTGCATCTAGAACACATAAAACACACTTTTGGAATATTTTCACTATTTTGATGCATTATTTGGTGTTTTTGGATGTTTTGGCAGTTCAGATGATAGAAAAATGATGAGTATTTACACACTCATCAATGTGTTTGAATAAATACAAAGAGTAAATTTTAAAGATAAAGGGCTAATACTTACTCTAAATTTTGGATACCAATGTCTAGGCAAAATGCTGAATCTTTTGTTGCTTTAACCTATTGTTGTATTTCACTTACATATTGGACGCTGCCTATATAATCTGAAAATAGTAATACCAATTTATATGTATATTACTTATAGTTATCCTATACATGTGTGTTTTACGTACCTCTGAGAAGGCCTTGCTTTACATCGACTTTTGAATACAGGTCTCTATACTGGCTGGAGTTGAAATAGTGGCTCAGGAATCCTATATCTGGCATGTCCTTAATATCTGTGTATGTTCCAAAAACCAACGAAAGTGAGTGAGGCAGCTTTCCCTTGACTAATATAAAAGTCAAGGCTCAGGAATCCTATATCTGGCATGTCCTTAATATCTGTGTATGTTCCAAAAACCAACGAAAGTGAGTGAGGCACTACTTGCATCCATATTTTAGCATCTTGAAAGCCAAATCCAGTTATTTTGTAAGCTTTGTTGATTTGGAGGATGGCAATAAATTTATTTTTTTCGTGTTTGTTGACATTTGCTAGTATAGCCCCTCCCTGCAGCTAAAATAAGAATTCACAGATTTAATTCTAAGAGATTATGGAAGTATGTAATTATGCGCTTGGAAAGTAAAATAGCGCACTGTACCTGCCTATCAATTAACATGGAACAAAATAAGACCGGCTTTCCTTGTTTGTTTGCTGGTGTCCATTTTCGGTATGCTTTTACGTATATAGCTTTGTCAGTGTCTGTTGCTTTTAAGTTGGCAAGGCTGATATTTCTGGCTGTGTAATGATCTCTTTTCCCGTAGACTCAGATGATTTGACAATGCTAGAGCCCTGTTCCATTTTCCTACACAGTAAAAAAAATTATGAATGACATTTGTGCATGATTGTAGGCTTAATAGAAAAAAAAAGTGAGAATGCAATTATGAATGCGCATAATTTAAAACCTAAGAAAGCATTAAATTGATACTATAATGGCTTATGCAGATAAAAAATAACAATTAAACATTTGTAATAACAGTCAAAAGGTCATGGTCGTACGTATTTGGTAATTGCATAAAGGTATATTTTAAACGTAAATGTAAACATCAAGAACCTGTGCTAGTGTAACCATGTGCAAAAAATCTTTGTAAACAACATTCTTAGTTGTGTTCTTATCCTTTTTCAGCTGTTGTTATATTTTTAAAGCTTAAGGACATGTTACCCTTGACAATGCAACATATAGTTGACCATGGCCAAACACAGGTTCTGGTAGGTATACACCTATCTTATTTAATGATTGGCCTTGGCTTTTGTTGATTGTCATTGCATAGCACAGCTTAACAGGGAACTGTTTCCTTTTAAAAATGAATGGTAACTTTTCATCTTTGTTGATTAATAAAATGCGGGGGAGATAAACTTTTTCAGACATTCTTGTGCCTGTGATGATCTTCGCCTGAATAAGCTTAGTAAATATTTGTGTGACAATCATCCGTGTACTGTTACACAATCTACCGGCTACGTTAAGGTTTCTTAGTAGCATTATAGGTGCACCTATTTTAAGTGTAAGCTTATGCGGGGGTATTCCTGAAAAGGAAAGCGTGTTCAGGTATTCTTGAGGGTATAGTAGCTCTGTTGCTCCTCCATCATTTGTTTTCGGTATAGCTTCGTCGATACTTGTAAAAGTATAGGTATTTTCATGTAGCATATCGAGGACAGTGGAATTTATGATGGCGGCAGTTTCATTTTTGGGACAGACTATAGCTTTTTCTTGCAACGACGCTGCACTTGGTCTTTGCAATGTCTGCTCATCATATATAAAATTGATGAGCTCTTGCATAGATGTGTCACTGTCAAAAATAGAATATCTATCTGGTATCTTGATCCAAGCCGCATCCTCTGAATCCTTTTCATCTGCTTGACCAATGGTACCGTTGCCTACTTCTAGTAACCATTCGAAAAATGCGGCGGTTGCTTCATATTCTTCAGTTGAGAGTTCTATCTGTCGTAGGCGCATGTTTTGTTTAAGGCGAACGATTTTGAAGTGTGGCCATAAGTATGAGAGTGTTATGGAGGAATCAATGATTTCTTGTTTTACAACATTTTTATTTACAGGAAGTGTTTGCCTGGAATTTTCACCTAAGATAACTGTTTTTTTTTCCAAATAGACTGCTCGCACATCCAGTATGTCTCTCAATGTACGGTCAAGTGCTTCAAAGCAACTACGATCGTTTATAGGAGCTTCATCCCATATGATAAGATCAGTTTGCTTAAGTAACTCTGCTATCTGCATTCCCTTTCTGATGTTGCACACTTATTCGTCAGTTAAATCGATTGGTAACTTGAATCTTAAATGAGCTGTTCTTCCTGCTGGGAGGAGTAAGGAAGCAATACCAGAAGAAGCAACTGCCAAAACAATTTTCCCATCTGACCTCAATGTACAAATTATAGTCTTCTAAATGAAAGTTTTTCCTGTTCCCTCGTGGCCATAAACAAATAGCAACTTCTGTTACCGGTTATTGACAACACGTATACTTCTTGGAAGATTATCCGCTATTCAGCATTTAAATGACTCACCAATCTTTCACTTTCACTTCTCAACATATCATGATTGTAGCATCTTTCTTCCATTATTGCCCTGATTCAAGATTTGTAGTAATTAAGGTGGAGGTAGATCAAACCCAAAATCTTTCACTGATTTTATATAGAAAGTTAGAATTGCTTGTAGCTCATACATGAGACCGGCGTGTAAGTCATCGGCGTTAACGTGAAGCTCTGGTATGTGCAGTATTTCTGACAATATTAGGGGAATATCTTCTGACATCGAATCTGCATGCGACTGAAGCAATGTAACTGGATTAGAAACGTCACAAAAGATCAGAACCTGGCAAAAAAGATATCTCATTTGAGACGAAGTAGCTGAGAAAGAGGCTTCTTGCAAAGCTGTATTCCATTCTTGATCACCTCCCAAGAGGCCCATCGCTTCACACGCAGCCCTGTTTATAGGATAAACGATACCATCAACTGTACAGATATCAAGGAACGACCTTCTACCTTTTTGATGACAGAGTAATAGCTTTAAGTAGAATACGTCTCCAGAGCTAGGATGGATTTATGCCAAACGAACAATAGATGAGGTCGTTGTACAGCGTCTACGTTGCCAATATTTCCCGTCTACATACCATGCAAATTCTTTAGGAAATGTTAGATATGTTAGATGGCGGTCGTCTGTATTATAATCGTTGTACTTTAACCATTCAGTTAGTGTTGTTCTTTTGTTGTATTCATTGTTGATACGGGTTTATTTGTTAAGCTTTTAAGAGGTCATATATGCCTTAAATCGTAAATATATGGTCAAATATTGCCTCAAATCGTTTCTTTTCTCATTTAGGAACTTGGGATGTGAATTCTAAAAATTGGAGCATTTTGGATGTTTTTGGGCTCAAAAGTGAAGAAAAAACAAAGTCAAGAAAACATGTCAAGAATTGCACCTGACGGTGTCAAGCATTACTAGCTGACACCGTCACTTGAAGATCAAAGAGCTGGAAAATATTACACATGACGCTCCAGTGAACCTTTTGATGATTTACACCTGATGGCGTCAGGTGTATTTGGTGATAGGCCGTCTGGTTATAGCTCAAAGGGAGACAGCCCAGAAGTTTTAATACGTGACGACGTCAGAATTTTGGCTTGCACAAGACGAAACCCTAGATGCGGTGTTCTAGCAGCGTAAGGACTTATAACCTGACGCCATCAACTTTGTAATTCTATATATAGTTTTGGATTTTTCATTCATTAGTGTGCAACTTTGGAGACAAAACCCTAATACAAATTTCAGAGAATTTTAAGGGTTTTCATACCCACTTTTCTCCTATGTTCAATTGAAGATAAGTTTTCCTTTAATCATTCAATATGTCTATGTGTTGTTTGATTAATTGTTTATCTTTTTTTCTATTAACATGCTAGCTTAAATTATATAGTGTTTGCTTAGATCTAATGAAGCCTAGTTATTGATTGTTGATAAGTTGTCTATTGTTTAGTTGATTGCTTCATCTTAGGTCTAAGAAAACTTGCTGACCTCTTTATGTAACTAGCTTGAACGTCTTAGAAAAGGCAATCGTATGTACACTGCAGTTTTTCTCATTGTATTTAATGCATGAATTGATGTGAGTGATTTTATGGTTTGGGTACTAAACGTGCCGCTATAGGAGAAATTGAGATTCATAGAGTTGGGGAAGGACGTGTACGCCCCCACGACTGATATTAAGGAATACAACGCTTCGGCTAAAACAATTGCACTGTGACATTCAATGAATCAACAAGAGATAACTAGGGAGTAATTATATCTAAGTAAATACGTTTCTCTCATATAAGAAGGCCACCACATTTACTTTTCTTGTTATTTTAATTTTTGTTTATTAGTTTAGTTATTAGTTTTGGGTTAGTTGACTAGCAACTAGTTCCGCCCACTCCTTCCAAAACCGAGATTTTTATTGCTTTCATAAAATATAAAATATAAAAAGAATCATCCCTCACCCTTAGACCTAGTTGACATACACTTCAAATCCTATCGACACTATTCCCCTAGAGAACGATCAATCACCCGGACATACCTATACTACACTACAACGATCAGGTACACTGCCTGGAGGATTGCAAGCTTCTCAAGATCCCTTGAGAAGTAAAACCTTTTATGAGGCCGCAATCCTCGCATCAATTGTCGACAATTGCTTGCAAATCTTGTTGCCTTCTAAAAGTCACTCGCTGCATATTTTCAAGGTGAACTGCAAGTATTTGAACTGGCGGATCTCTGGTATGTATGCTGAATCCAAGAATTCTCCAATATGCTTCATGTGGACCAATGTATCTAGCATCTTGGAAATTTTTTATCTCATGAAAATGCAATGGACGACGCCTTCTGCTCGGACCTGCATCTCCAAGTGTTCTTGTAATTTGAGCAACTATCCGTTCAGTGCCTTTAGCAATGTACTTGAACAAGTATTTTTCATCGACCATTCACAGTACTCAACATTGATGTGTGCGTAGAACCGCATGCATAAAGAACGATTATGAGGAACAACGTAGCCATTATCAAATTCAACATTTTGCTTAATTGTTTTTACACCTGTATCCCTCCGGCGGTAATGCACATAGCCTTTTTTTTATCAATAAACGTTGCAGAACAAAAAGGTTTTGGAAAGTTCTTGCTACAGTCATCACCACGGCGCATACATGGTGCCGACTTATTTACCAAACCGCATGGGCCGTGCATCATAAATTTAGCGATAACCATGTTGCCTTCGGGATCAATTGTTGGGTTCGGTAACTCTACAGATACATATATGTCCACATCTTCGTGCGTTTGTACCCGTGAACTTTCTTTGACCCATAGCAATAAATGACAGTAGGGTAAACATCGTTTTTGGAATTCGACCGTATATAGTACTACAACAAAAGGACGGTGAGTTAGCTGTTTATTAAATGAGAAATTTTTATAAACGGTATGCATATATATAACTGAAATGGTATCTGCTTCAACATAGCTGAAAGGTTTATAATCTCTTAAGAATTTGACCAAATCATGTATCTTTCTTTCAAAGACACGATCCACAACATCGGGCCTGTCAGCAATTGCCACGTCCGGAAAGTCCTCTATATATTCTCGGATTTCAGGCCAGTTGACATTGCATGTAAATGTGATAAAGAATGATGGATTCCCGTGAACACGGCATATAGCTAAAGCATCTAAATAGTGGCTATACATGTAGCGAGGCCCTTGTTAGGTCACCATATTAGTAAACACAAGTATTCAAATGAAAGAAATAAGATGAGAAATAGACTTGGTTGATTAAGATCAATATGAAAGATGAAAGAACAAGAGTTTCCTTAAGATATGAAATTAACCAANCCTAACAATTTTTTTTTTATTTTTTATTATTATTATTTTTTTTTTGAAAGAACAAGAGTTTCCTTAAGATATGAAATTAACCAACAAAATAAAAGAGTTACATAGTGTCCTATTTATAGGAGGAGGATAGGGCAACACTCCCTTCCTTCCCTATATTCTATGTCGTGGGCTTTCAAGGCCCATTGGACACTTATTGGACTCGTCTTATAACCATACGAGTATTAAGCTAAAACGTAAATAAAAGTGATAATACTAGCAACCTATTACATTTATTGGAATGACCGAGACTTGACTGAATAGTTGAAAACTATGATCCTAACAATCTCCCCCTAAGGATCGGTCATGAAGATTTGTTGATGGATAGAACTTTGTCACGATCATCGAGGTTGCTTTGAGACGTCTTTTGTTCTTCAAACTGTGAATGTTAACTTTGATAGCTTTAGACGTCTTCCAAAATGATAGTCGTAGAATTATATCATCGTTCTTTGATCTTTGTCTTTGTTGATGTGAAAACGATAGATGAAGTAGTAATCCGCCATTCGTCACTTTTCGTCTCTCCAAGGGATTCGCTCCGTTCCAACATGCTCATACATCTTTCACGGTGTTGTTGTTATGCATTCTTAGCTCTTATGTCTTTGAAGATTCATGATTTTGAGGTAGAATCTTTCTTGTTGAAATGTGATAAGGCTTTGAGCTTTCATCGGCATTCTGATGTATGTATGAGCACGTGGAAGTAGGTGTTCAAGACAGCATTTGTACCTGAAATAAGACAGTTAGCAATAAAACAACCGATACTTACAGGTTTGAACTAAAATTCGTCAACAGCATATTGTGAAGACTCCTTCTAATTCGCGCCAAGGCCGTTCCTAATCGGATACCCCCTAAGGAGCTTACACGGGCACAACTAAGTACACCCACGATTAGGTGAGTCGCTGGAGATCACCCCACGACTGTAGACCGTTTGAAGCCATCATAAACACTAAGCGTAACCCACGAGGAATTACCGAAGTGACCTGCTGTCAGGGCTGTTTGATGTTGACCCTGGCAGGATTTCCGTTCAATCATTCGAGAAATACCTAAGTAAATCCCTCATGAACGTTCTAGGCAGATTGCTAAGATCTGCGAAGGACTCGATAATTTACAATTGGTGTCCATTGATGTAGAACAACCAATGTAAGATTACTAAGTGTACCTAAGAGATCTTTGATGTATCTCGTGGCTCTAGACTCAATTAGTGCAACTTATGGTTTCCTATGCGGAGATTGGGGCAGGGTCTCCTGTTTCAATATCAACCAACTCTAAATAGAAGGTCGATAGATTACAACGGTTCCCCGTGAGAATGAAACAAGTATCTTTTGAGAGATACCCGAGTGGCTAGAAGGTTAAGGTGCATGCGTCACTGGGTCCATGACGTCTTTTATCTTCAATACCGGTGTCGCCTTAGCAACAACCAGTAGCATATGAATTGAACCCGGTGTCTGCCCTAAGGTTGAATAATTTGGAGGGCTCATTTCTTTTCACCCTTTTCATAACGTTTCTTTTTAATTCTTCAACCCCTTCTTTCTCCGTTTCATTCATTTCTCCTTTTTCGAATCATACCTAAGGACTTCTAAATACTAACTATTGGTGATGTCCTTGGGTAGATCCCTCCGGTTTAGGCGGATCATAGGACGGTTATTCCTAACCTTAGTCACCTTATAACTCCATGACTATCCTAGTGATGCCTTTTGAAACCATTCATTTGAAAATCTCTCAAAGTGTTTGTGAAAAAAAACATTTTATAACACTTTGAGGGTTTTATTTTCTTATGAAATACTCCCCCTCCACATGTGCTTATGAATATTTTGCGGAAAATAACACATGCGGGAGAAGTTAGCACTTTAGAATTGATCCACTCTTAATAGACATGTACCCGAGGGACACGGTTACGTTGCTTAGTTAAAGGGATGCATTGTCAGTTTTTAGGTGACAACTAGCCCTAATAACTACCTTGAAGTTGTAAACATTCCATAAAGGAAGTTAGACCCGTCAAAGTAACGTCTAGAAAGAGTTTCTCGAAACGGTACAATCTACTCGGATAAATCCTTTCGAATACTAACGGTTTTTGTTTCGTCAATTCTTGGGTCAATTCTGAGTCGAGCTCGAGTGAGATACAACTTTGCCACATCATATTTTGATCATTTTCTTCTTCTCCCCCTCAAAAATAGCATATTAAATGTTGTTTTTGCAAACGATTTTGATTAAAATATGCTTTTTGAGTCTTATGGGGAGTTATCATCAAAGATTTGAGATTTCAAGAACGATGTTTTTGGTACAAGTACTCCCCCTCAACTTGTGGATACTCATTGAGGTGAAATACTTGTCTTTTGAGTAGAATTGTGAAAATCTGAAAAGTTTGATAAATTCTACTCAAAAGTAAGAAGCCTTCGCTCCTTATCTTAGGATTGTAGCACTGAAGCGTACCACAGGGTCCTTTCTTTACAAGGTATGGGTTGTGCACTGTAATATGTACACAAGCCTTAATAATTCACAATAATCAAGAATGAATTGGAAATAATGAAAGTTTATACCAAAAGCTATGTCTGAGATGGAGCCAAGGCATTGAAATCGGTGAACTTTGCATTGGGCCTTTGGAATGTCAGGATCGGAAATGATGGACGAACTCCGATATAGCTTTCCAATCTCCTGATCTGCTCCCTCCAGTTAAGCCTTTCTTCAATGGCATGTATGAAGTTCTTTACCATCCTTCTTGTGCTAGAATTCCACCGAGTACTCTTTCCTTCCTTCATCTTTAGCAGATCATTCGACAATCTTTCAACTAAACCATCACGAACCCGTTGTAGTGTAACATCACAGAACTTGTGAATCTCGTCGAACCGCATAAACCGTAGTTGATGCTTTGAGTTCAGGTAAGTGACCCCGAACTTTGGTTTGAGGAGAACCATTAGTTGGGATGCTTCATGCAGTTCTTCGATCATGAGTTGTGGTTTGGTCAAATTGAGTACGTTCTGATAACTTTCAACACCTAACTGCAGATCTTCTACGCGTTCACGGATGATCAGTCTTCTAATGCACATGAGTAAGGAAGAGATGAAGTTGTATTGAGTTGACTTTGGGAGACCCCTCATCCTTCCTTGAACTTTTTCTAGATACATATCTTCTATGTCATCTAGATAAAGATGTGGAAAATCGGCTTCACAAAACTTGTAGAGCTTTTCATCTTGCCTCTTGACCACAATCTCCTTCATGTAGACATAATCATGCCGTCTGTCTTCCAGAACTTCCTTGATAGCAACGATTCGGCTTTTGTTCTTCACATCACCAGAAGTTCGTTCATATCTGTGAGTGTACCCTAGCTTACGTCTGTCAGACCAGTTCTGAATTCCAAGTAAGGCGTCTCTGTTGTAGTTCACAACTGAGTTTCTGAATATTGGAGCTGATTCTTCAATGTCTGGAATTTCATAACGAGCAGCCGGTACAGAAATTCTTAAGGAAGACTTGTAGCGATCTTTTGAAGTTGTGATGTCGTGTGTGAGGTAGCGGAGATCATTATTGAAGAAGAAACGGTACGGGATTCTAGGCTTGTCAGCGAAGCCTTGAAGTGGTAATGGTTTTGTCCAATCTGTGAAGTATGGTTCATTATGCTTGCCATGTAAGTCTATGTTGCTTTCCGGGTTGAGCCAATCAAAGGAGTCAGATAGAGCTGCTGCGATGTTTTGTAAGTGGTAGTCCAGCTCGATTTTGTTTCCTGATCGTGCCTTTAGAAAGTCACTAGCATCCTTGTTTATTCGCCTAAGTTCAGCTTTGGTCACTTTTTCCAACTGAAGACCCGTAAGAATACTCTGAGCATATTGCAAAGTGTTGCCTGGGAGTGGTTCTTCGGTTTCAAGCGGTGGATGAGCTTTGATCATTGTAGTGACCCAATCCGAATCAGGAGCCTCTGGTGCATTCAACCATGAGAAGCGTGTTGAGGGTTGCTTCTTCTTCTTCTTCGTAGACGGTTCAGGAGATTCAATTTGAGTTGATTCGGTTTGAGGTTCGTCCTGTGGTTCGTCAGTTTGAAGTATGAATGGTTCCTCAGCAGCTGAAGGTCCAGATTTGGAAGCTGAGCCTTTTGGTTTGCGGGTGGAAGGCTTAGGTGCTGGTGGAGGTCGTTTGGAAGATGAGGGTTCATGACTGGATTTGGACTTCTTACGATGAGAGTCTGAGTCTGGATCTTCATCTTTCCTGTGACGTTTATGTGTCCCAGCAGCTTCCTTGCATGATGCCATTGGTATTAAGAATTCTAGCAGAGCAGCTTCTTCATCAGTCTTATCTGCCTTGTCTGTGAGTTTCACAGCTAAAAGAGCTTCCAAATTTTCTACTGTTAAGTCCTCAGGCGCAGTAGTAGGCCTGGTTGTCTGAAGGTAGAATGGATGTGAACGAAGAAACTTTTCAACCCTGCTTCGAATTCTGGTATTCAGCTCTTCTCTGATGGGTGTGAAGAGTTCAACAAGCTTCGGAGTTACTGAAGATACGAGGTTTGTATCCAAGTATTCATTGGTGTAGGCCTCGATCATATCACCCATGTTTGTTGTCATGTGTTCATCTACGTAAGCTTTTGTCTCTCTTAACCCTTCAACTTCATTTGAGAGCTTTTCAACCAATTTAGTCATCTTGTTCAGTTGGTCTTGAAGATCACCTTGTTGTTGTTGTGGTGTTCTTCTAGGCCTTGTAGTTCCCGCAACTCTTTTTGCCCGTAAGAATGCCTTTGTTGTTCTCAGACTGGCTTTCTTCATTCTTGATTGTTTTGCTTTTGGTGGTGGTGGTGGTGATTGGTCTGATGATGATGATGATGATTCTTCTTCTGATTCTGGTTCTGAATGAGGTGGTGATGGATCTTTTGCTGGAGAATCCTGAGGAATAGGAGGTTGTTCAGGTGTCGGAGATCTTTCTTTTAGCGGTGAGTGCATTTCGGTGTCATGAAACTGATCACCTTGATCTTGGTTTTGAGTCTGATCATCCAAATTTCCCTCTACTGGTTCCTCTATGTTTTTCTCAGTCAAATCTTCACCTTCTTGACCTTCTGATTCTAACACTGGAGAGATATTGACTGTCTCCTGTTGTTGTTCATCAGTCTCTTTGTCTCCAGCTTCTTTCATGAGTACGTCGCCCTCAGCATCTTTATCTTGTTGTTCGGTTGTGGTTGTGGTGTCTGTTGGGGGAATCATGGAAGAACTAGAGCCGACTCCTTGAGCTTGAAGTTCAAGTTGTCGTTGATGAGCCTGTTGTTGTTCCAGGTTGAGACGAGCAGCCAGTTGCATTTTCTTGTGCTCTTCTTTCTCCAGGTTTCGAGTGTCAACGACTACGCTTTTCAGCTTGCCTTTGTCAGTTGAAGGTTCAGATTCAGGTCGTTTAGTTTCATTATCATCATGACCAGGTTCACGGATGACAACTCCTGTTCGTGGTTGTTGTTGTTGCTTATGCAGAGTTTCCAAACTTAGTTGTTTTGCCAGTTCTAGCTCAGGATCCTCTTGAGCAACATACCTTATCTCATAGTTCCCTCCTTCATCTGTGTCAGTTTCGGTTTCTGAGCCGAATTCTGACTCACTTGCTTCAGATGGTGATGGTGATGGTTCAGGTGTCGGGACTCTCTTCTTGATGACTCTTCTTTTAGGGGTTGCAGCAGGCTTAGACTTTGGCTGTTTTGGATCATGAGTACTGCTGGATCTTCCAGACTTAGCACCTCTCTTGCTGCGTGTCTCCCTAATGTATCTTGGAACTTCCTCGGTTTCAGTGAATCCTACTTTCCCGGCTTGGAAGGCCAGATCGTAGATTCGGTAGTTCGAAGACGCACGAATCTTGTCAGTCAGAAGATTGTCGGGAATTCTCAGGCCAGTGGTCCGTGGAGTGAATTGTATGGACTTGACGAAAGAAATCTTGTCATCGTCCACAATGCTGTGCTTTGGTTCTGTACGGTCAAACATTCTTTGGTTAAACTCTGGAGTTTTCCCGCAGAGGTGGGCTATGAGCATCTTGGTGAATCTTAAGAACGGAATCATGGTTCGATCCTTAGAACGGATCTGAAAGATGATGTCGCTCATGATTGGATCAGCAAAGTCAATGTCCGTTCTGCTCATCATTCCCCAGAATACTTGCAGATGTGATAATCGGGGATGTTCATGACCACTTTTTCGACCCGTAACAGATCTGATGATAAGCATGTAGAAGGTTCTCCATGGTTGAGGTAGATGCTTGATGTTGATCTTGGACAATATGATTCTGGAGGACTCTTCTGTATCATACCCAAGCTCAATCATGTAGTCGAGTATTTCAAGCTCTGTCATCATTGGTTCATACGCTTCGGAAGTAGGAAGCATAAGAGCTGTCCTGAGAACATCTAGATCAACTTCATATTCTTGTTTTTCTAGAGTGACTGTGAATGAGGCATCATCCAAATTGACCTTTGCAGTGCGCCAAAACTGATGAATGTAGAAGGTTGGAACTGAAGCAGACTTCGTAAGTACTTCTTTGCATGGATGAGCTAACAGAATATCCCTGACGATCCGACAAGAATCTTCAGTAATTCTGAGTTTGTTGAAGTCAATGCGAAGATTAGTCTTGCCAAGGGACACATTGTAGTCAGCTGGAACTACTTCACCAAGTGTCATTAGTGGAAGATTCTGTGCAGGTGCATTTTCAGCTTGTTGTTGTTGTTGAGCCATTGTGAACTGAAAATGTAATGTCATAAGTTCAAACATTCAACTTGTTAGTTTGTTAGTTAACGTACGAGTTTGAAACTTAAGACCATTTCATTTTACATTTTGCATGCAAGTTTCATTAAGCTCGTGAGATGTTTGTTATGACGATGATAAATTGTATGTAAACTAAGACGTAACGTTAAACATTCAAAACACATTATGCAACTTAAATACATCTAATAGATTATACAATCACTAAACATCCACAAGATATTAATGCAATGGTCACATACACATAAATACAAGTCCACAAGAATACAACTTAGTTTTTATAAAGTTTACATGTTATACAAACTTTTCAAAAATTATTCTAAGTGTGATCTCGATAACTTGTAAATTTGTGTTCTCGATATTTCTCCAATTCAGTGTTCTCGATAACATTTGTATTGAGAGTTCTCGATAACTTTCAAGTTTGAAAGATCTCGATAACTTACAAGCCAAATGTTCTCGATAACTATGAAAAGATTTCGATTGATTGAATGTGATGGCTTCATTACCAACACGCAGAGTGATCTCTTCATCAAAGACATCGATCAGAGCACGACCCGTTCTTAGGAATCCCCTCCCTAAAATGAGAGGAACCCTCGGGTCTGCATCGAAGTCAACAATCACGAAATCTGCCGGAAAATTGAACTTTCCTACATTCACGAATACGTCCTCAGCAATACCGAGGGGACGAGATATAGAGCGATCTGCAAGCTCGAGAGTCATGCAGGTAGGAGTGAGTGCCGGAAGAGAAAGTTTCTTCCAGACCGAGTGAGGCATCAGGTTGATGCTTGCACCAAGATCGGCCAAGGCATAGCATTCAACCATCCCCGGGAAAATGCATGGAATGAGGAATTTCCCAGGATCTCCCAGCTTTTCGGGAAGCTGTTTCAACAATACTGCAGAGCAGTTCTCGTTTAATGGAGTTTTTGCCATCTCGAAGAGTTTTTCCTTGTTATTTAACAGATTTTTGATCGTAGATGCAAACTTGGGCATCAGAAGAAGAGCATCCGCGAAGCTAATGTCAAAATGTAATTCTTTAAAAATTTGGAAAAATTTGTCCAGTTGGTGACTAGCTTTCTCGCGGAGCTTTTGATCTTGTAAACGTGATGGATAAGGAATCGAGGGTTTGGGATTTTGTTTTTCAACTATATATATATACATATACATATATATATATATATATATATATATATATATATATATATATATATATATATATATATATATATATATATATATATATATATATATATATATATATATATATATATATATATATATATATATATATATATATATATATATATATATATATATATATATATATATATATATATATATATATATATATATATATATATATATATATATATATATATATATATATATATATATATATATATATATATATATATATATATATATATATATATATATTGTATACACGTTTTATATTTTTTAAAATCCTTAAGTTGATCTTTAAAACCCAAAACCGAATCCCTAAAACCCTTTTCAGTCGACACAAATTTTCCAAGGCTCCCAAGTATTTTTCCTGGTCTTTTACAAGTCTAAAGAAGGTAAGAAAAATATTGCTTTCAATTCTGGATCAATCGTGTGAGCTAGGGGTTTATATTGTGTCGGTTTTATCCCATCAAGAAGAAGAAAATCATTTTGCTTCAACCACAAGTTCTGTAATTTTTCTGGTATTTTTCTAGCAACCTATATATCGTATATTATCGGTATAAAATGATAGAAATGAACCATGCATGCTAATATGATCATACGAATTTATATAAGTTAAAACCCCTAAAATCGAACTATAATTATAAAAGCAGCTATGCGATTTTTGTGAGGATTTTTGTGAGCTTGGTATATAATTTATTCTGGTCCTCTACATGTCATATAACATCAGTAAAATAACCTTTATAATTTTTAAAGCCTAGAAACTCAGTTTGGGATTTATATTATAATCGGTTTAATTAAATAAAAAGAAAAGAAAAGAAAAGGAAGAGTGCAAGGCTAGGGTTAGGGTTTTGGATTAAAAACAGGTTTAATAAATGTGTTTTTAAGGTTGCAATTAATGTTGTAATGATTGGGTGACTTAGGGTTAGGGTTTGGTGGTTTATTATATAAATTGATTGTGTTTTTTTAAAGTACAAGGGTGTCTTTTGTAAATTTGTAAACATGTGGGTTATTTTTATAAGATGTATTAGATCAGGGGTGAGTTGAGGAAAATATAATATAAGGGTGTCATGTGTAGTGTTTGCAACTAAAAGGTTTAAATAGTAAATTATGTAATTATATATATAGATAAATCCGAATTAAATTAATTAAGAATAGAGGGGTTAGTTTTGTAAATTGTGGAAATCAGAGGGTTAAATCGTATATAAATTATTGAGGGACTAAAGGTGTAAGTTGGTAATTAAAAGGATTTATTTGTAAATTCTATAAATAAAAAGGTATAAATTGTATTGATTTTAATCAAATGGTTAAACATGTAAAATATGAAAGTTAAAGGGGTAATATGGATAAAATGTTAAACATATGATATTTACATTTAAAACTTTACACTATAATATAATTACACTTTAAAACCCTAAAACAATATTAGTAAACTATATTAAATACTTAACTTAATACTTATGTAAAATCTGACTAATTATATGAATTCTTACTTAATAAGTAAACCAGCTAAAAATGGAAAGTTACTAAAAAATGGAAAGCCGACTAAGAAGAGTAATCTAATTTAAGATAAAGTTATTAACGATAAAATGAACCCTAATTCAGGTAAAGATATTGGAGAAGAAGTGAACTCTTCCTTTCGTGAATTTTTCTTTTGATCTCATTGCTTTGCTAAGGTACGGATATTCTGACCTTATCCTTAAGGTTTCCTTTGTGATAAGCACCATTGATATGAACCTTTGCTATGAACCTTCTGTTTTGAACCTCTATTATGATAAACCTTGCTATATGAACCTTCTGATATGACAATTATGTTTTGAACTTTATATTGAACCTTATGTTACCTGAGCTTACTAGGCATGGGGGTTCAATGTCCGTGTCATAGATGCACCTATGGCATGACTCTAGGGCAGTAGAGTGATGTTCTGCCACGTCCCTTCCGTTATATATGAATGTGCACTAATTTTCAGGGGCGTATGGATGCATCCTAGATCTGTTTTCTGTTATGATATGATATGATTCTGCTTAGTGACTGGTTGTACGCGCAATGTACCCCTTTCACTTCCGGTACATTGGAGCTAGCTACTCCTTGTACAAATTTATGATTTGACGGTGATATGATAATGATATGTTTCTGAGCTCATGGTATTATTTTGGTTTCTGATTTTGTATACAGGTGACTGTATAGATTCCTTACTTAACCTACACATTTTATTTCCGTATTATCCGTTATACCTAATTATTTTTCCCAAATTATATCATTTGAACTTTAGCTTTTATATTTCCGTTCATTATTGTTATATCCGTTCACTGAGCTTTTGTAGCTCAGCCGCATTTTCTTTTCTCCGCGACAGGTATTTAAGATAGCTTTTGGGATAGCTTATCTGGGGATTGAGAGTAGAGTTGAGTGTTGATTTGACCATAGTTATCCTTGACTAAAGTTATTTATGTAAAAGTTCCGCTTTTGTTTAGTTGTGTTTGTTTTGATATGAAACCATTGTTGTGACATCTTTACCCTTATCAGGTTGGGGTGTTACAATTATGGTATGAGAGACAGGTTTGATCGGCGGATTCATAACCCGTAGAGCTTAGGCTATGACCTGTGAGTATTAGGTCTTTAGGTTTTGCACCATAGGAGTTATGAAACAACCTTTGAGAACTTGCTTTAGGACTTCCCTATATGTATTTAAGTTATGACCGGTGAGGACTGGGTAGACTAGGACATTGGTTAAGTAGCATTTCTTCTGCATCACTCTGATTCGTGCCTCTGCCTTTAATTAAGCACGATAAGATCATTCTTTCTGAGATTAGAAAGTTATGCACAACCTAAAGTTCAGTAACCAATTAAGTTTAGAATGCCTTGAGAACTACATGATTATGCCTTACACCATTTAAGTTTCACTTTCTGATACTGATCTCCATCTCTGATTTGTTGACAATCGGTTTGATATTTTCCGACCATTCGGAAGATTCTTACAACCCTATGCGTTTGACACGTTCTGTGAATTCTTCTGTTTATGCTGGGCATATTAAGTTTTCCTTTGACACTATTTGATTTTCTTTAACCTTTCCTATTCCTATGAGAAATTTGGTGGTTATTAATTACGAGTATAGGAAATTGTCCACTCTATTCTGATAATGAAACTAGGTCTACTAATGTTCTCCTTTAGAAGTTTCGTCTTAGGACAATTCTGCGTATGTTCGTTATGTAACACCCCAACCCGAAAAGGGCTAAAGTATTACATTATGGGGTCAAGTCAGAACACAAGTGAAACGGAGATACAATACAAGTACAAAACTTACAAGGATTACAAGGAAACAAGACAAGATACAAGATACAAAAGGGCATCAACAAACATAAGCCCAAAACAAGACTACTTCTAAGCATCTCTAAGTCCAGCAAGTGTCTAATAGGGTGAAGTCTTCTAAGCCCAAAACAAAGCCTTCGTCCAATAACTCATCTTCCTACTAAACCTGCCGCATGAGAAAAGAAATGCGGCTGAGCTTACAAAGCTCAGTGAACAGATATGAAGATAACAAGTAATGTAAAGTAACAAGAGAAGAGAATACAAGATGAATTTGTATATGGGATCACGAGGTTTATCAAGAGATTTCCAAGATCAAGTAAAAGGGTCATCCAAGTCGAGTATCAAGGTTTAGTATCAAGAGATTTCCAAGGTCAAGTATAAAAGGGTCATCCAGGTCAAGCATCATGGTCAAGTATCAAGGTCAAGTTTCAAGGTCAAGTATCAAGGTTAAATTTCAAGGTCAAGTATCAAGGTTAAATATCAAGGTCAAGTATCAAGGTTAAATATCAAGGTCAAGTATCAAGGTTAAATATCAAGGTCAAGTATCAAGGTTAAATATCAAGGTTAAATATCAAGGCCCAGTATCAAGGTCGTCAAGTATATAATCATGAATTACCAGGTCTTCAATGTCAAGGTTACCAAGTTTCAAGGCTTCAGTATTTATTCCCCAGGCACAAACAAGAATCAAGTCAAGTAACCCAAGATGGAGTGATCAACTCCCAAGCAGTGAGGGGTCGCATTGCACGCAAGCCCAGTCACCAAGTAATAATAACTGTAGTCCAAATCATAATCAAGATGGCCGTAGCCCAAGCAAGTATCAAGACAAGACAAATCTAGGATGCATCCATACGCCCCTGCTGGCCAATAACAAATAATAATAATAATCATAGCAGCAGTCGATAACAAGAATCAGGGACGGCGTGGTACATCTCTCCAACCATGCTAAAGTACATAGCATTGGTGCATCAATACTATGGTTGTGGCTACTCCACAACAAGTAGCTCCTGGGTAAAATACTGAAGGGTCAAGTAGTCCCGGTCCAATCCCAAGTACAAGTGTCAAGTCAAGATTAAAGGTTCAAGTCAAGTTTCAATATTAAGTGTCAAGGTCAAAAGGCAATGTCAAGGATCAATATCAAAGGATCAATATCAAGAGTTCAATATCAAGGGGTCAGCCAAGGATGTAGTATTGACTGGTCTCAGAACCAACAGGTATTGTCACACAAGCTAGCCACTTGTGAATGGCTAACCGTAACAAATAAACCCTGAAAGCTTAAGACCAGATGCAATGAAATCCTGGAGATTATAGTGTTTCCCCGGGTCGTTAAAGTCCCAACGAGGTTGAAATTGTATTTGGAAAACGTTTATGGGGAGAGTGATCGGGAATAGTAACCAGATTAAGATTTGGATTGGTTTTTACACTACTGATTGCTTGGATTTGAAAATGAGAATGCACAATTACAGATATGACAAATATATAACACAAAATGCAATTAAGCAAAGTACAGGGACTAAAAGTGACAAGTATTTTTAGTAATTTTCTAGATTTTTACTGTTCATCTTATAATTATTAGATTTAATTTAATTAAAAACAGTTATAATTTTAGAAAAACCAAAAAGAAATTAGGTATATTGTTTAATATTTTAATATCAATTTTCATTTTATAATTTTTCTAGCTTTTTGTCACGTGTAATTTAGAATCTGGTAAGTAAAACTTAATTTTATTAATTTTCCTTTTTCATTTCTCATTTTTCTCTTTTTAATTAGGATTTAAATATTAATTAAAGGTTTTTAATTATAAAAAATCCACAAAATGACAAAAATATTTTTTTTAATTTTTATAAAATTTTAAGTCATTTTAGGTTTTTAGAAAATAATCTTGTAATTTTCTTAAGTTAAATTTGTAAATAAAAAAATCTTTTTAGGATTAATATAAATAGTTTTTAAGTAAATTAAATAGTTTATATTAAATAATTTTAATATTATTAGTATAATAGGTTATATGGATTAAATTGTAGATGGCCAGTTGATAAATTTTTTTAGTATTTTAAATT
>LBNU01002566.1:22398-42137 GCA_014162995.1 Artemisia annua | reverse complement strand
ATTTTTTATTAATTTATATTAATTAAAAAGGATTTAAAAGTACTTTAAAACTATTTTTAATTATTATAAACACTAAATGAACTTGGAAAATTATGAAATTTTTCAGAGAATTCCAAAATATTATTCTAAACCTAGGAAAAATAAAATTACCTAAAAACTAGACCCTAATAAGCAGTTTGGGCAAATAAGCAGCTTGGATAAGTGCTTATTTATAAGCACTAGAATGCACCAAAAGCTCAGGTATAGTGTAATAGACCTAAACAAACCTAATTCAACTCAAAAAACTAAAATAAGCCTAGGCCGTATGCTAGATAATCAATGAGCCGTTACCAAGAAAAGTGCTTAACACCCCTACTTTGAGCTTAATTATAAGCACTTAATAAGCTAATAAGGGGAAGGTTAAGGGGGCAAAAGGAAGACCACCTAGGATAATACTCAAAAAACCTAAAAGCCTTAATTTTAAAGATCAATTGCTACCCTAAATTAGGCCTAGAACAGGTCACCCAAACCCATTTCTGCCCAGATTCATGAAGAACATGCTGATTTTTTTCGGTCTAATTTGAGCAGCCAACAGTGTTTGGAATTGCCTAATTCAGATATATGTCTTAGTTTGCTATATGAACTAACCCCAGAACCTATTTCAAACAATTCCAAAACAATATAATGCCTCAAATAGTCCCTAGATCAGATCCTATTGTACCAATTTTTACCTACTAGTTGACTTTTTTATGCAAACCTATCTTGACCAAACTGAGTTTCTAATGATCCAATCTTATCCTAAATGTATTGTTAAGCTAAATTGTGACTTAATTTCCCTAAATGCAACTGATTTCTACCAGACTACAAGATTACATATGCAAATAACACTAAATGAGCTCAAAAATTAGGATAGAAGTGAACTTTGACTTTTGCTGAGAAACCTATATGTTTTATGCCTAGTCTGTCCTAAATAAACCTAGTGTAAACTATTGGTACCAAATAAGCAACAAGAAGACAACAAGAACACAGTCAACAAGCCTTGACCCAAACACCCCCTAATGACCTGTTAACACTAACTATTGAAGACATAAGCTACTACACTACAACCTAAAGCTTATTCTGACTTTATTAATGATTCCTAAGGCTATGTGAAGGATTATTACCAAGTCTTAATGTCTATTACTAAGGAACCTAATTTAAGCAGTTATCTAGCAGATTTTAGGACAAGAACAAATATAAGCTAATGAAATACAAACAAAGCAACAAGTAAGCTATAATAAGTGGTACTTAAGCTAAAAGCAACTAGATAACAGAATTAAAGCTGGTAACTAAGACAGAATAGGATCAAACTAAGAAGCCAAAGAAAACATACCTTGGTGCCTACTGAGTTGTCAAACTGGAACTATGGAAACTAATATAGGCTCACTAAAAGCTATATGAAGCTTAAATGAGTCTATAAAAAGGGATATATGAGCTTATTCAAGTTGCTGTACCCTTAAGCTTAACTTTTTTTTTTTCTGATAACAGAAAACAGATTTTGATTATTTGAAAAGCTAAAAGTATCTTAAGTAAGCTAACTTAACAGAAATTTAAAAGCTTTCGCAGAAATTATGCTAAAATAAATAAAACAGATTTAACAAGACAGTAAGTAAACAAGACTATTTTTATTAAACTTAAAAGAGATTACAACTTAAGAAACATTACAATGAAAATTAACCTTAGCTATTTCTCTAGATTCCTAACCGAATTACACCAAGAATGGGTATCCTCTATTTATACTACATCAAAGGCGGTTTTAGAAGCTCCCAGAAGCTTGTTGGTTCCATCTTATCATAATCCCACCGACTTAACATCCTCTCGATCCTTCTTTAAATTTCTAGACCCTCGGTTTCTTCTGCTCCCTTATCCATGGATTGCCAGCGTGGCTTCTCTGAGGTGCCAGGAACATCTAGAATAGATTAATTGTACAATTATGCCCTTATATGATGTCAATTTGGCCGTGGTTATTTCTAGGGTTCATGGGATAATTTTTCTGGGTAGATTGGGGGTAAAATAAGTGGCGGGTTATATTTTTTTTATCTTTATTTGACCGGGTATTAATAGCTTTGGTGGATCGGATTTATTACAAAGGGCTTGTGGGGTTTGGGCCTGGTGGGTAAGGTTAATGGGAGGGATTGGGTTTGTTTGTTTATTTTGGGTTTAAGTGTATAAAGGGTAATTGGTTTATGTATTTAAGGGTTATTAGTAGTATTAAGAGGTTAAAAGGACAAGGACCAATTATGTAGTTTCTGAATTTCAAGGGGCCAAAGCTGCCATCTTTCATAGATATTATCTAAGGGCCATTGATGTTATTCTTTAATTCTTGAGGGACCTGAGTTGTCATTTCTTCAAAATTCTTCCAGGGGCCATTATTGCCATATCTTCAAACTTTAAGGACCTTATTTGACTTTTAGAGCTTCTATTGACTTTTGGTTCCGGCCTTTGACTGTTTCCATCTCCCGTGCTCGTTTTTGGTAGTTTTGGCTCGGTTTTTGTCGTTTTATCATATTTTCTTACCTGCATGTATAAAAACACAAAAACATATATATTTGGCAATTATGGTCGGGTTTTTGGTCTTTTTGGTCGGGTTTTGGTCAAGAAAAAGTATGTGTTTAAGCACATACCAAATCTCATGAGCTTAATGCTCTTCTTGCGTTACACCTTACTCAACGCAATTTGGATCAAAAACCTTCCTCCACCAACTCCTCTCCATCAAACAATTTTATCCATTTTGAGAACCATGTCAACAATTACTCTTGTTGCACCTTTCTCCAAAAACAAAACCAAACCCATCACTCACTCAAGACACCAAATATTCATCAACCGCTCCAAACCCACAATCTACCATTGAAAATGCATCCTTAGACATCACCCTTTCATTATCACCCATAACATCCCTTAATGCACACTTTTCCTAAGAGATGAGTTCATCCATAACCAAACCATCATATTTGTCTTAGTTGCATCCATAACCAAACCATCATATTTGGCCTAAGAGATGAGTTCATATATTGAAAATTTGTTCCATCAACAACCACTAAACTCTCCAAACACCATTCCCACAAAAATCTATCTCTACTAAATCCAACTACCATGCTTCCCATCTTCAAATAAAATCTCCACAAACCTTTTGTGTTCCAAGCAAGTCCAAGAGACCTCAAGTTGGCTGATGACGTATAGTCCCTACCCGGGTCACGAACCCGGGGGGCGAACAATACTAATACTAAGCCCACTATGCGTGGGCTATCATAATAAGGGTTTGGGCTCACGAAAGCCTAAGGCCCAATCTATTTATGGTCTTGATAAGGATCTTTTATTTATGGATAAAGATCAAAGGACCGAATAAGGTGTGATACGCCGAGGAGTAAGGAGCACGAAACCTACGAGGGTTCGTGTGTATATAAAGGGCATCACGGCTCTCATTAAGGTACGATATCACAACCCTAACTCTTCTACAAAACCCTAAAAACAGATTACTTACTCTCACGCCGGAGGATAATCGTGGGAGACAATCCCACGATAAGCCTAACGGTGTTTCTTTGCTTTCTTAGTGTGCAGGTCTCAAGCATTAAGATCCGATTGATACTCAAACAAGGAACGCCCAACTTTTGTATCAACAAGTGGCGCCATCCGTGGGACCATACACTAAGAATTCTGCTAACTACTAGAATGACAAATTCCGGAAACCTAAACCAGCGGACCCCGCAGGCGAAGAAAACGCATGGCAACTTACATGGTAAAAAGCAGCAAAGTGATGCAGCTCCTAAACAGGCCACTGGAACAACCATTGCGCCTAGGAATCAAAGATCAGACTCAGATCTGGAACAACCAGTACGCCTAGAACCCCTCACGGGAACTATCCACGCTACTACGATAAGTACTGGCGTGGAAGATCTACAGCGCACTCCCTTCACCATGCCAGAATTGAACCTTACCGAACCGCCAGATGCGCCTATTCGGAACAGGGGTCCTGACGTGGAGAGAGACATCCGCGCACTTACTGGAGTCGCGCCGGAAGTAGCGCCAAGCGATTTCGTGTCCCAAAACTATGAAACCCTGGCTGCCCTCATGCGGGAGGAAGCGAAAAAGAGGTCAAACCAGAGCCTACAATCCCGGCTCAACTTCGACCCTGATGATGAAGCATCTCCACCGCGCCACCAAAATAAGAGGCGCGAGAGACATAGTCGCCGACACCCAGTATTTACTAGGATCGGAAGAAAAGTGGTAGATGATGAAGAAACTGACTCACAGTATCTGGAGGAGCGCGAAGATGATGGATGGCGTACCAATGCCCACACTAGGCTTGGTAGACGCAGAGTCCACGACAGACTTGGGCCAAGGTACTCCCTAAGTGAAAGCCCTTCAAGCTCAGATTCTGATGACAGTCGGCGCAAGCGCCGCAGAAGATCAAGCTCGGATTCCGATGATAGTAGGCACAAGGGCCGAAAAAGTATAAGCCCATCCCTAAGTGACTCCTCAGACAACGAGGACGAAGAAACGGGACACTGGAAATCAAGGGGAAGATACCGCGACCAGGAGGATGAAGACATGTCTCGTCCCTGGCGCCGCCAAAAGGTTGATGCGTTCACGAAGCGCATCAGTAATTTCTCAGAAAACAAAAGAAGGCGCATGCCCACTAATGATAAAACTTATGATGGGACAGGCGATCCTGATGACCACCTAAAAATTTTCGAATCAGTAGCGACAATCGAAAATTGGCCACAACCTGTGTGGTGTCATATGTTTAACTCCACATTAGTAGGGAATGCGCGAAACTGGTTCAGTAAGCTTCCACGTAGAAGCATTGATGGCTTTGAAGAGTTGCGGAAGGCGTTTCGTTTGAACTTTACTCAGAGGAAGAGGTGCGCCAAGAACCCTGTTGAACTCGCTAGGGTAAAACAGCGCCAAGGGGAATCCACAAGCGCTTATGTGGAGCGCTATAAGGATGAATGCATACATGTCAAGGCATGTCCAGAAATACTAAAGATCTCAGGGTTTATGAACGGAATCAATAACCCAGAACTGATCAAGAGGCTAAACGATAGGGTTCCCCAAACCTTTGATGAACTCATGAAACGCACGAGGTCCTTCATCCAAGGAGAAGCCGCCGCTGCAGATAGCAAGAAGGGCTACTCAAACTACAGGTCACAAGAACAGCCCAGGAGACAATCCAATGACCAGAGCAGCAACCATAATAAGAACTATCGTAGTGAAGGGAGCGGACGGGGGAACGACAAGTATACCCCATTAACAAAAATTCCAAGGGAGATATTCGCAACAGAAGGTGCAAACTTCCCGAGACCCCCACCAATGCGCACCCTAGAAGGGCAGCGCGTAGGAAACGGATACTGCGAATAACATGGACAAAAGGGCCACACCACCAATGAGTGCGTCCAACTGCGCCAACTAATTGATAAGTTGGTGAAAGAAGGCAGATTGGACCACTTAGTTAAGAACATCAAGGATGGGAAAGACAGACAGAAGACCGCGGGCAAGAAAGAAGCACCCAAAGATAAAGCTGACACCATCTACATGATACAATCATGGCAACGAAAGATTAGGCAAAAAGTCAGCCAAAGATTTTCTTCGGGAAGCGAAATCTCTTTCCCCACCTTGACTGCGGACAACGCAGTGGCGGAACCACTCACCATCGAGATAAAAGCGGGGGGCCACGACATCCACCGCATGTATGTTGATGGAGGAGCATCTGCAGATATAATGTATGAACATTGTTTCAAGAGGTTGCGACCTGAAATACAAAGTCAGTTAGTCCCGGCCACGACGTCATTGACGGGTTTTACAGGAGAAAAGATATGGCCCATGGGGCAGCTACAACTGCCAGTTGTTGTTGGTAATAAGGAATACTCCACAACAGCTTGGATGAACTTCATGGTGATTAAGTCTCCGTCGCCATACAATGGCATTATTGGAAGATCAGGAATATCAGCCATGCGCGCGGTACCGTCCACAGCACATGGGATGCTCAAATTCCCAGTAGAAGGCGGCATTGTCACCCTCTACAATAACGCTGTGCCACCTGGAGAATGTAACACGGTTACATGTGAGACGACACACACTCCAGAACAGCGCGCAACCAAAATACCAAACCTGAAGGTAGCAATTCATCCCGATTACCCGGAGCAACAAGTATCGCTTGGAGGATCGCTGTCTGATAAAGGCAGAGCCGCCGTGTGCGCACTCCTGCAAAAGAACCTGGATATCTTCGCATGGGAACCAAAGCACATGACTGGTGTGCCACGATCAATCTCAGAACACAAGTTGCAAATCCGACAAGGATATTCCCCAGTGAGGCAGAAAAAGCGCGGCCAAGCTCCAGAACGCGCAAAAGCCATTTTAGAGGAAGTGCATAAGCTTGTGGACGCGGGTATCATGCGAGAAGTATATTACCATGACTGGCTTTCCAATCCAGTGATGGTCAAGAAGAGCGATGGTAGTTGGCGGATGTGCGTAGACTTCACTGATCTCAACAAAGCATGTCCACAAGACTGCTATCCATTACCAGAGATAGACTGGAAGGTGGAATCTTTATGCGGATACCCCTTTAAATGTTTCTTGGACGCATATAAAGGGTACCACCAAATCCAAATGGCTAAGGAAGACGAGGAAAAAACAGCTTTCCACACAAGCCAAGGTGTCTATTGTTATACGAAGATGCCTTTTGGCCTAAAGAATGCGGGCGCCACTTACCAGCGCTTGGTAGACAATGCATTTGAAAAACAAGTGGGCCGCAACCTAGAGGTCTATGTGGATGACCTTGTCATAAAAAGCCATACTGAAGACGAAGTGGTGCGCGACATTGAAGAAACATTCAGAACACTACGGAAGATCAACATGAAGTTAAATCCTAAGAAATGCACTTTTGGCGCTACAGAAGGCATGTTCCTGGGATACTTGATAGAACCAGATGGCATTAAACCATGCCCAGAAAAAACAGAGGCCGTCATCCAACTTCCTTCGCCACGCACGTTGAAAGAAGTTCAGTCTCTGAATGGAAAACTAGCCGGGTTAAACAGATTCCTGTCCAAGTCAGCGGATAAATCACTCCCACTCTTTAAAACACTCAAGAAGTGTACAAAAAAGGGAGATTTTCGTTGGACTGCAGAAGCAGAAGAAGCTTTTACACAGCTCAAGCAAACTATAGCAGCGCTTCCCAAGCTAGTCGCACCTCGGCCAGGAGAGGAGTTAATTGTCTACTTATCCGCGACTCATGGAGCAGTCAGCGCAGTGCTACTGACGGATAGGAATTCAGTACAAACACCGGTATATTTCGTGAGCAAAGCGCTTAAGAAAACGGAGATTAACTATAGCCCAATGGAAAAATTGGTCTTGGCATTAGTGTTTGCCGCCAAAAGACTGCGCAGGTATTTCCAAGCGCACCCAATAGCGGTGATCACAGACCAACCTATCAAGCAAGTTATCTCCAAACCAGATGCATCGGGGCGATTACAAAAGTGGAGTGTGTTACTAGGCGAATATAACATCTCTTACAGACCACGCACTGCGGTCAAAGGGCAGATCCTAGCAGACTTCATCATCGAGAAACCAGACACCGATGCTGCACCTCCACGGAGCGAGGTAGAGCTACAGGAACCATGGATCCTGTTCACGGATGGATCTTCATGCGTGGATGGGTCAGGCGCAGGCCTTATTCTCACCAATCCAGAAGGAATGGAATTCACTTACGCACTGCGTTTTGAATTCACAGCCACGAACAACGAGGCAGAGTATGAAGCCTTAATTGCTGGATTACGCATTGCAACTCGAATGGGTGTACGCAACCTAGAAGCAAACGTGGACTCCAGACTAGTAGCCAACCACGTGTTGGGTGAATATGTGGCCAAGGAGGATAACATGGTTCAATACCTCGATAAGACCAAGTCGCTAATCCAGGGTTTTGACAGGTTCACTATTAAACAAGTTCCTCGGGGGGAAAACAAAAAAGCGGATGCACTAAGTAAGATCGCATCTACAAGCTTTGCACACCTGTCAAAACAAGTCTTGGTGGAGATCTTAAAGAACAAGTCCATCTCGGAAATGGAGGTATCCACGGTGATAGAGGAGCATGATCCTACGTGGATGACCCCTATCATCGAATTTATAAGCAAAGGTACACTACCCCAGGAGCAGAAGGACGCTCGAAGGATACAGCGCACAGCGCAGAGGTTTGAACTTCGAGATGGTATCCTATATCGGCGATCCTTTCTACAACCATGGCTTCGGTGCGTTGGACCTCTTCAGGCGGATTACGTACTCCGAGAGATCCACGCCGGTTCATGCAGTATGCACTCAGGACCACGGTCCGTTGTAGCACGAGCCTTGCGATCATGGTACTACTGGCCTACGATGCACCGTGATGCGCGTGATATGATAAAGAAGTGTAATGACTGTCAAGTTCATAGACCCATCCCGCGCCGACCACAGCAAGAGCTAACACCCATCACTTCGCCATGGTCATTCTACAAGTGGGGTATCGACATTGCTGGCCCCTTCCCTGTTGCAGCAGGAGGATTGAAATTCCTTATTGTGGCAATAGATTACTTCACTAAGTGGATTGAGGCAAAAGCAGTGGCAACGATAACAGGTAATCAAGTTAAACGATTCGTTTGGGACAACATAGTATGCCACTTTGGATTACCTGAGGAAATCATCTCAGACAACGGAAAACAATTCTGTGACAATCCGTTCAAAGACTGGTGCGCGCAACTAAATATTACATAACACTTCGCGTCAGTAAAACACCCTCAAACCAACGGTTTGGTTGAGCGCGCAAATCGCAGTCTAGGCGAAGGAATCAAAGCGCGCCTGGATAGACACAAAGGAAGATGGGTGGATGAGCTGTCGCATGTTTTATGGGCACACCGCACGACTATCAAGGTTAGCAATGGGGACACCCCCTTTTCTCTTGTCTATGGAACAGAAGCTGTCATACCAGCCGAGATTGGGATGCCAACTATTCGTACAGCGGAAGTCAATGTTACAACAAATGATGACAAGCGGTGTATAGACTTGGATCTATTAGAAGAAAGGCGTGAACGCGCAGCGATACGTGAAGAAAAAGCCAAGTAAAAAATGAAGGGATACTACGATGCTAAAGTTCAAAATACTTCATTCAGACCAGGCGACTTTGTATACCGCGCTAATGATGCAAGCCACGCAGAAGATATAGGAAAGCTTGGACCAAAGTGGGAAGGACCTTACGAGGTCGTTGAAGCACTAGGAAAAGGCGCATACAAGCTGCGTGACATGGTTGGCCATGAGCTACAACGCACATGGAACATTTGCAATCTCAAGAGATGCTATCTTTAGGAAAGGCTACGGCCCAACACACGGACACCTTCGCACTTTAGTACGTGCTCAATAAATATCCGTGTATTTACATTTTGTTTCGTTTAGGCAAATTTTTTCTTTCTCCTTTACAAAAACTTGCAAGTATTAATTTAACGTCGCGGTTTCTAGCTAACTCCGCGTCACACTTTACTTTGTTATTTACATATTATTTATGTCTAAACATTGTCATTATATTACCTTTTTCCTACATGGCGTGCATGCACTTATTAAAAACCCACGATGGTAAAAGGATGAGTAAACCTACTAAATAACTCGTTGAGTAAGAGGGTTGCAAACCCATCAACATTGGATCACGCATCCTTGTTAAACACCTTACGCTCAAGACGTTGGCGTAAATCCATTGCGCACCCCACGACGGATGCGCAACATTGCACACTGTGCGCGTTTAACAACTTAGGAACCACGACTCTTGACTCCTTAAAATGATATTTACAGCACACTGCATATTGTTGAGATAAAGACCTTGATAGATCTTTGAGCACTCGTGAATCGTTAGCAATGTTTATGTAATCACAAACACACTAATAGAATGTCTCTAATACTTGTATTATAAAGCGGAAACAAACACAAGTAAGAACACATAATACTAAGAACTCTTTGATCCTCTATGGATCTTTTATATAAACTAAAACTTGTTTTTCCAACTCGTACATAAAATATAATAATATGTTCCTTTTATAGACAAGGAACCCTAACTCTAAACCGTTTCACAAGAAACGTATATTCTATAAACTATTGAAGATATGCATTATCTTCTTCTAATAAAACTCATGCATATCCTAACTAAATTACAAAATACGCGGTTTATCTATATCCGCAGAAACACAATACGCAGAAACTATTCTTTCGCAGAAACCTATCTTCAGCAAATTCCAGCTCTTCAGCAGAATCCATCAGCAGAATCCATCAGTAAAATTCTCACTTTGCATAATTCCCAACAATCCTCCCCTAATCTTGAATTTGACCTGGTTAAGTTCAAGATTCTTGATAGATCTTAACACTTCAGAATAAAAGGATTGAATTCGAACATCAGCAGCAAAGAATCAAAACATCCACATCTCTATGAGTGACCAAACTTGAAACTCCAAATCTTTGCAGCAACAAATGACATAATGTACATCAAAACTGATTAGTTTCATACTATTCTTATCACATCCAGGTGTGTTAACTCCTGTGAGAGGTGAATCAATGAAAATAATGGATTTGATGTCTCTTTACCAATAGCCATCACTACTGGAGTAGCCAAATGTTTAAGTTCGAAAACTATGGTACACTGATAACCATATGATTTTTAGTAAATCATCAACTATAAACGGATTTGAGTTGTCTTTACCTGTAGCCGTTTGCTCAGGACTAGTCAATTCTTAGGTTAAATAAATCACCTTTGGTGAATTGATTTCCAAATATGGTATTCCACTGCCTTTACCACAAACCATACACTTGTGGGCTAGCCAATTATTTGGAATCCAAAAGGAAAAATCCATGGTTAATTGAAAACCATTCAACTCTCAGCTGTGAAGCATGGGTGAGTTGAGTACCCAATAGTTTTGAGCAAACTATTACAGCTATTAACAGATTTGACATGTCTTTACCGAAGCTGTACCCTTTGGACTAGCCAACTCTTTGATGAACACAAGTCACATCTGGTGAGTTGAGAACCATCAACAGAGTGATTTTACAACAAACCTGCAGAAAGTTAGTACAAAAATCTAATAACTACCATTTTTTTATTATTTTTTTTATACTAAGAAATGAAATAAAATATACAACATGGAATACCAGAATCAAGTAGAAGCCTGATGTTGCATAAGCTGATACTTGATCAACCCAATCAACTGTTCAGCATGTGTGAGATCATTTGACACTGGATTAGGAGGAACTTCCAATCTCCTTCTAAGCAATCTTTTCAGCAGTTTAGGTGANTTTTTATACTAAGAAATGAAATAAAATATACAACATGGAATACCAGAATCAAGTAGAAGCCTGATGTTGCATAAGCTGATACTTGATCAACCCAATCAACTGTTCAGCATGTGTGAGATCATTTGACACTGGATTAGGAGGAACTTCCAATCTCCTTCTAAGCAATCTTTTCAGCAGTTTAGGTGACAAAGGATAATGCTGATCAGAAAATATACAAACTCTCATCCCACACTTGGTCTCAACAACATGCACATTAGGATAAGGATAAAATCTCCATGTATCAACCTTTCACTTATGAGAATTCTTCCAAATAGAATACCCTGTACCATTTGGGGACTGAGAATCAAACAAAACTTGAAGATCCCCCAATAAGTACAACCCAGCTCCTTGTGGTTTATGAGATGCATAATAATGTGAAACAAAGGCATAAAGAGTATTCAGATCCTGCCTATCCACCAAATGAAGTATATCTTTCAAGAAAGTAAATTCCATAGAAGATGTATCAAGCCTATAAATAGTGTTGATCTGTCCATTAATCACCTTCCAATCTGTCAACACACTATAAGAATCCTCTGGAAAGGTTGTAGAAGACCCCATCTTGATAAATGTAGCATTATCAGCCTTGATATCCACATGCTTAGAAGATCTATGCTTCTGAGAGGTTGACTTCCTAGATAATCTCACAGATCTTCTAATAGCAATATGTCTCTTATGGGACATCCTTTTCTTCCTCCTACCAGGTACATATATCCCCATAGAAAAGGAAGGATCTACCTTTTCAGATGCACCAGAGACATCTTCAGTAGGAATAGAAGGTGTAGTACCAGAAGGAATTGAAGCAAAGACACCTTGTTGATACAACTTGTCCATCTCTTGTCTAGCCCTTTTAGCTCTAGCAGCTTCTTGTTCAGCTCTCTTAGCCAGGACTGCACGATAGTTGGAAAGAAATGATCCTCCTTGATCAGCAGATGCAGAAGAAGAAATCTCAATTGTACTTTTCTTTTCCTTTGGATCCATATCAGGATCAGCAGCTATTGGTGAAGCTTCAGAAGAAACAGCTATGATAGAGGCTTCAGAAGAAACATGAAGAACTGATGGTTGACTAGCAGATGATTCCTCAGTAGAAATGGAAGACACACCCTTTGCTTCAGCAGATGGTAGACTTTCAGTGGATTGTATACCATCAGCAGTTGAATCAACTGTTTCAACAATCTTGGATCTTTTGGCATTAGGAGCATCTAGACCATCAGCAATCCCTTTCACTTGAAAAGATGGTGCAATTTGCTTCATAATCAAATTATACAGCCTTATCAGCTCAGAATCAGGCAAATTCCAGACTTTCTTCTTTGACAAACCAGAAGTATAAAGAGCTACACTCTGATTGTAAACCACATTCCTCATATAAGTTCTCTTATGTGCTTCAGTAGGTGGTCAATCTCTCTTTGCTTTAACCTTCTGAGCTGCAATAGCTTTTCTCTTGTAAGCTGCAGCCTTTTTCTTTTGTTGTCCAATGGCCATCATTTGTGCAGCAAAATTGTCACTATCAAAATCAGCTCCCAGAATACTTTGAGCAAGAGTAGGATTGGAAGCAGCTTGCATAGTGTAAGAATCCCACTGCTCATCAGTAAAATGAATTGATTGGGCATCCAATTCTCTTTGTCTTTCAGGAGGCAAATTTGAAGTAAACTGAGCTGTAAGATTTTGGATTAATGCCTTACTCTTCATGAGATCTTCATACTCTTTCAGCATCCTTGCCTGCTCAGTTCTTTCCTTGTCAGTCACACAATCTTGACCAAGATCTTCTTCATTGAAAATACCTTTTCCCTTGCCAGGAGAATCATCATGAGAGATATCCACAATTGGAACATCAGCAGATGCATCAGGAGAAACATGTTGAGAAGAATCTTCAACATGAGTAGAAGAACCAGCAATGTTAGAGTCAAACACAACATTTCTCCCAACAACAAATACTACTGAAGGATCTTCTGAAGATGTAGCAAAAGATTGTGCTGGGACTGAAGCTTCTTGACTTATATCAGAGGTAATATTCACCATTGGTACCTCAGTGTCAAGGTGATCATCAACAACAGCACTTNTCAAACACAACATTTCTCCCAACAACAAATACTACTGAAGGATCTTCTGAAGATGTAGCAAAAGATTGTGCTGGGACTGAAGCTTCTTGACTTATATCAGAGGTAATATTCACCATTGGTACCTCAGTGTCAAGGTGATCATCAACAACAGCACTTAGATCCTCAACAGCACTTTGTACTCCAGAAGACTCCATGGACACCTTGTTCAAATACTGTCTACGCCTCTTTCTCTGAAACTGAATAGTCTCCTTTTGTTTTGAAGATTCAACAGCTTTAGGAGAAGGAACATCAGCCAGTTGAGCCACTTCAGCCAACAATCCAAGAGAATCCATTTGCCTTTCCTCTTGTTCTTTATCAGAAGCAACCACAAAGTTTCTTTTCCTTTTCTGCCCAAGTTTTGCTTCTAACTCCTGAACCTTATTTTTCAAAGCTTCAATTTCAGCACCAAGAGAAGATTTGGTATCTGCAAGCTCCTTTCTCAACTCTGCAACCTTTTTATTATTCCTGTTAAGCAATTCATATATAGTTGTGAGAGTAATAGGGTCCTCAGCTCCACCAGCAGATTGCTCAATGGTAATGGGAGCATCATTGGGCCTTTCAGGAGAAATAGGCTCAAAAATAGGAATACTTGCATTAATAGGCTCTCTATCAGGACTAGGTGTGGGCAGTCTATTAATCTCAGGTTCAAGAGGTAAAGGTACTTGTGTACCAAGATACTGAAAGGTCTCCTCAACCTCAAGCACTTGCTCATCAGGAGCAATAGAGATAGGTGGTGTGTGAGGTCTGGGTGAAATAGGTGATGGTGGAGGCTGGTCAGGAGAAGAATTTGATGCTTCAGCAGTAATGGAGGGACCCTCATCAGTGGCAACTGATGGATTACCATCAGCAGCAACACTGGGAGATGATGGATTCCCATCATCAGCAGGATGTGGAGAGGGTGGAGCACCAGCAGCATTACCCTCACCAGCATCATTATTGCCTTGTGGCAACATGTCTGGTAATAGAGGATGAACTGCCTCTTCACAATTGGTTTTCATTGAAGCAAAAAATTTCTTTGTGAGTGCTCCTATGGGACAAAAAGTTCTTTCTTGGGTTGTTATGCCTAAGATAATCTTTAAAAACCTAGGGTACATTAGAAACTTATGCTTTTTCCTTTGAATATTTTCAATCATATTATCAAAGATAAATTTAGAAAATTATAAGTTAAACCCTTTGAAAGACATACTATACCACAACCCAATTGGGTAGAGAACTAATCCCATCCTCCTGATTTATTGCTTATGCACTGAAGTAACGTGTTGTAGAATCCAAGATCTGGACTCAACTAGGGTATGAATAACATTGATTGAAACACAGCGGAATATAGAATAAGAACACAATCAACATTACTAATAAGGTTTTCTTTTATTGAATATAAAAGAAACTAATAATACTACTACTAACTACTACGTGTTTGCTAGACTCTCATTGAAGAGACTATCAATGAAAGGATAAATAAAACTAACGCCATGCCTCCCTTTATATAATAGAAATGCTAGGGTTTACATAAAAACCTAGCTTACTAATCAAGCTAGCTAACTATTTAATATTAAGTCCCTATTGTTTTTTCTTTCTTCATTCTTGCTTGTAGGTTTTGTAATCTTGAAATCTGCAATTCCCAACAATCTTCCCCTATTTGATATTACAAAACAATCTGCATGAAGAAACAATGTCATCATCAATAATAAGCTGCACATCATAACTATTCTTCCCCTTTTTGTAATCTTCTAATAGGGGTCTTGTGCAACTCGTAGACGCTTCCCCTCAAGTGATGCATGTAGATGGTTAAGTATTTTTGAACAATAAGCTTCCCCTTAAAAATATACTTACCATCTCATGAATCAGCAGAAACAACCAGCAGAAATAAAACAATAATAATAATTGTTTTTTTTTAATTTTTTTTACTAAGAACACAAGCAGCAGTAACGAGCAGCAGTATCCAGGAATCAGCAGTATCGATCAGCAGAAACATATAAGCATATCATCACAAAGTATAAGGCTCTCTGGAGTGATCACTGATGAAGAAAATCAAATATAACTGATTTGATGAAGAAGTGGAATCTCCCAAACTTGCATCTTATGTCTTGCACTATCCACGTGACTTCGAACTCATAAAATATGAGTAGTGAAAGCCTCTTGACAAACTCCTCATTGACTTAACCAATGAGACACTGAGCACAATAACGTAACTCCTTCAAGTGATAGCAAATGTACGCATTAAGCACAAGAAAAAAAATCATACCCCTTCACTAGAGTTGTCAAGTCTTAGTCACCATACAATCCAAGCAAGTTATCTTAAAAAGCCCCTCTCACCTTTTAAGATATGATAATAACACAAAACCTGTGAAAATCAACTGCAACATCAAACAAGTGATAAACCAATAATCTTCTCAGCAAAAATGATAATGGTTGATAACTCCGTCCTCCCTAACCATTAGTGACATCAGAACTGTCACCAAAAACATACGAACAGTAATCTCTCGTGACTAGTAGGAACCAAAACCGACCAAAATAAAAAGTATACAACAAGTCAGCAGGAACCATAAAGAAGTCAGCAAGAACCGTATGTATTAGCAGGAACCCATCAATAGGAATAAAACCTAATCAGCAGGAACAGGTACGATCAGCAGGAATGGACAACCAACCAGTAGGAACAAAAAATGTAGTAGCAGACATGAGCCAAATTAAGTCTCACCAATTACAAATCAAACCAGAGCCATATGCCATAATTAAATACTGACCCACATGATTCACTTTAAATACTCCACAAACCTACAACAAAAGTCAACCCACAGCTAGACAACCAATCTTTTGTTACCTTTTTACACAAGGCGAATAATAATAATAACTACTTTCCATGTGTATGACCAATCACTATCACTCACGAATCTCCAAATAGAAACCAGATCCGCGTACCAAAGCTAAAACCTCAGCAGAAACAATATTCATTTCCACAATCAGCAGCATCACATGGTACTGAACCTCGACCAATGAAAAACGAGGATACCCAATCCACTTTTTAACTAGCATAAATATCACCAACCGATGACCTCCAATCAAATCACCAGTCACAACAATGGGAGTGATACTCTTGCAAACCACAAGCGACAAACCAGATGACATATAATCAATAACTTTTCATCTTACCCCATGTGAGAACAAGAATAATAAATTGACATTACAGCAGCAACACACGCGTCACAAATCTCACATAGACCAATAAACGACAAACAAAATATTCATCAGTAGCAACATAACCTCGTACAGCAGCAATATTTGCAAAATAATAATTCTGATCTCCAATGTTATGTATATTTGACCATCGTCCCATGAACAATTAAGCACCAATCAGAATGTTTCATGTAATACAACAAACCAGATTCTATCTTCGTGTCACCAATTCATTAAGTTAACAACAGCGAACAATTATTACTCCACCGACAAATTGATTAATTAAAACCTATGTCCCATGAATTAAATATGTACGAGGATCTTGAATATATCATGCGCAAGTCATAATATTTACCTCTGCTGTATAACCTTTTGTCGCCATGATCTGCTCTTCTTCGAAACTGCTCCTCCATAACTGCTTTTTAACGGAACTGCTTGTAACAACGAAAACCTTATAAACCCTAGATCGAGAGCCACGAGGCTCTGATACCACTTGTAGAATCCAAGATCTGGACTCAACTAGGGTATGAATAACATTGATTGAAACACAGCGGAATATAGAATAAGAACACAATCAACATTACTAATAAGGTTTTCTTTTATTGAATATAAAAGAAACTAATAATACTACTACTAACTACTACACGCTCTATGTGTTTGCTAGACTCTCATTGAAGATACTATCAATGAAAGGATAAATAAAACTAACGCCATGCCTCCCTTTATATAATAGAAAGGCTAGGGTTTACATAAAAACCTAGCTTACTAATCAAGCTAGCTAACTATTTAATATTAAGTCCCTATTGTTTCTTCTTTCTTCATTCTTGCTTGTAGGTTTTGTAATCTTCAAATCTGCAATTCCCAACACGTGTGCACCAAAAATTTCCACACGCGGCAAAATTGATTCGTGTGCCAGATGTCAGTTGCAGTGCTTTGGTAGCCAGCATCTCTTAACCCAGCAAGTATTTCTTCAGTGTTGGAGTGATAGACACCACCTTCATCATCCAAACGTAGTTGTGTCCTTATTAACGATTCAGTCACCACATACTCTGCTCCATCAATAGTTGCTACTATCTCTGTGTCAGACCTCTTGGTTGCAGATGCCTAAAATTGCCTAACCAATGATTCATAAATCACATTTGGAGAATGTGTCAAAGCATAATGAATCTTGGAACGCTTCAAGAATTCAACCATAGGATCATACTCTTCACATCCCTTTGCTTTTCCCAGAAAAGCAACTTTGTTGTGATCCTTCTTAAGTTGTAGAGTCGCCATTTGATGAGATTGTGAAAATTGGTTCTGAATTGAGTAAAGAATAATGGGTTTAAATTGGTTGAAGAGGGAATCAGTTGATTTGGGCGAAGATACGTGAATTAGGTTATAAATAGAAGTTACACTGTCATGGTCAAAAATATCGCAACAGATCGTTGACCAAATCTGACGTGGAAATTAACTTTCAAAATTCAAAGTTAAACCTTCAGTAGAATCAATGGTCAATCTGCTGATGAAGAAGTCAATCAGCAGATTCACTTGGTAAAATATCTTCAGTAAATATCTGGCGTTTTACTTTGCCATCTGTTACACATTTATTACCCCAATCCCTTGACTCTGCTAATAAATTAATCCCAAATCACAATTCACACAAATCACTTACCCCCAAATTAATCATCAAACCCTAATTTCTCAATAGCCCCACAATTGCCATCCCAAAACCATGTCATCAAAACCAGAAATCATCGATCTAATCTCCTCCTCTTCATCATCATCATCCAGTGATGGTTGGAACACTTACTTTCCACCCATTGCTCGACCATGGACGCATCAAGTAACCACGAACCAAGAAAGTAAGAAGAAGCAGGATATGGGGGAACCAAGTCAAGCCCCCAATTCTGCTGAGTCTGATTCTTCTGAAGACTCACATCCCTTGCTTCCTTACCCAGCATCAGACAGAGAATTAGTCTCTCCTTTTCTATTTACCTCGGATGAGGAATCTTCCGAGGATGAATATGAAGATCCCTCCTTTCTTCCTCCTTCCACACCTGAGAGACCACAAGCAAGGTCTAGGAAGTCTAACCCTCCACTTCCAAAATCACAAGAGGTGGTGATTGGTCTTCCTGCTCAAGAAGGCAAAGGAGAAGACAAAGGGAAAGGGAAGGTGGAGTAGTTGAAGATGTGATGTTGCCAGAGACCAAACACATAGGTTCTTGAGCATCTTCATCATCGTTTTCATCAATCCATCCTTCCATTTTCATCTTCAACTTCATTATCGTACTGGACATGCACATCCACCAGGCTTTTGCAATATGGATGATAGGATTTTTAGGATTTGTGTAGTTGAATATGTATAGGAATGGTCTTTAATAACTCTTGAAGTTGTTTGTAAGCTGTAACTTGTTTCTTGAATGAATGAACGACTTGAATTTATCTTTCATTGCATTTCTTGTCTTTCTCTTCAGTAGAAATAATGAACATCGCATGTATTCCATGTCAGTAGAAACAATGAGAATCAGTTGTATTTACTTCAGTAGGAACAATGAGAATCACTTTTATCCTTCTTCAGTAGAAACAATGACTCCTTCAGGAGAAACAAACTTTAGCTTACAGAACCTTGTTCCAAACAATCCAAACTTGATGATCTTTTCTTAATATCAGCAACTACACACAACTGCATTCTGTAACATAGACACATAGTAGCAAACCAAACAAACAAACTAATATGCTAAGAAACACATTAGATGGTTAGTGTTAGCAACCTAAAATATACAATATTTACAATAACAATCAATCCTCCCCTGAGGCATTTGCCTCCCCTGAGGCTTATGCCTCCTCTCAAACTTTGCATTTAAGGATTAAGCATCCCAATATGGACAACTAAGTGTTGAAACCTAGGTCCATCAAAAGCTTTAGTCAATAAATCTGCCACATTATCATCTGTGTGAATCTTAACCACTTTTATCAAATATTTTTCATATGCATCTCTTATAAAGTGGTGTGTTAGGTCACCATATTAGTAAACACAAGTATTCAAATGAGAGAAATGAGATGAGAAATAGACTTGGTTGATTAAGATCAATATGAAAGATGAAAGAACAAGAGTTTCCTTAAGATATGAAAATAACCAAC
>LBNU01002564.1:4228-14995 GCA_014162995.1 Artemisia annua | reverse complement strand
GATGAGATCCGTTGTTCCTACAAAGGTTAACTTTTAGAAGGCACATTGTGTTCCTTACATGTAAGAGCCGTTGTCCCTAAAGGTACTCTTGAGAAAATTGTACCTTATTTATGGCGACCGTTGTCCTAACGCTTGTCTACTGTGATGAGAGCAATCGCCCTTTAATGATGACAGCCGTTTGTCCTAAATGCTTGCCACTTGAATAAGGCAATTGCACTTACATGATGAATCCGTTGTTCCTAAATGCGTTAAATTTAAGAATAGGCAACTTGTTCCTTGCATGATAAGAGCCGTTGTCCCTAAAGGCTACTCTTTGAAGAGCAATTGTTCCTTACTTTATGGGAGCGTTGTCCCTAAACTCTGTGCTCACGTGATGAGAGTACATTGCCTTTTTCATGATGAATAGCGTTTTCCTAAGCTTGCATCTTGTAGAGCAAATTTTAACTTACATATGGATCGTTGTCCTAAAGGCTAACTTTATGAGGGCAATTTGTCCCTTACATGATAATATCGTGTCCCAAGGACCTCTTTGAGAGCATTTGTCCTTACTTTACGGAAGCCGTTGTCCCTTAACATTTTTTTGGGTAAAAGGGGTTAATTCACCCCGGCAAAATTCATTACACCAAAAAACGTTGAAGTACATAGGATGAGGGTGACTTCCCTCATCTCAGTCCCAGAGGACACTTACAGACTCTCATATAAGAATGACACGCCATTCTTATAACTTACATTGAACATAAACTACAACGACTATAAAAACACAAACAAAATGCTAATCAAGTAGATAATTCCTTGCATCTTCAAATCGTCATAGTAGTCCAAACTTCCATAATCATCTTCATAGTCCCACAAGCCATGCTTAAAAAGAATCAGAATTAGAGCACCTATGTGACAACCAAGAGATGAACATACACAAAGAGGCCAAGAGGTAACACCACCCTCCAACAACTCAAAGACATTCCATAAAGTCCCAAGCACCATATAAAGCTTGATGATTAAGTGGACTTGTACATACAATAGGGTCCAAACCCTAACATCCATCAAAAGAAAGCAGCTTCGATCCCATGCATAAAATAGAGCCATAAAATGAAGATCGAACCACCCATAAACGATCCATAGCAAAAAGAATTACTATTGATCGAGTCAAGGATTTTTGAATAAGATACCCGAGAAACTTAACTTACATATACCAATCAAAAACCACCATAGTAGACTTGAATCTGAAAGTCATCCTCGAATGGAAGCACAGTTCACAAGTTTCATACATCGGTTGGTGAGGGACTCTAAAACCACGGATAGAGCAGCACCCTCTTATAAAATAATACACCATGTCACTAGTAACGTACGAACTGTTCTCAATTATCCTACAATACACTTCATGAAATGTTTTACTACAATCAAAAATTTCGGCCCCACTGCTCTTTCATAAACAATGACTTGCTTTTCCTAAATATCCTATAAACCGTTTTACAAATTATTTGATGTCTTGCAACTATATCACCAACTACACTACCATTTTGATATTATTTTACAAAGAATAAATTGTTTTTCTATTACCTCATGAACTATTTTACAAATCATTTTATGAAATATTTTTACAAATCATCTTGTGGACCATTTACTTCTATGAAAAAGTGTTTTTATGTTATTGCCTTATAAACAGAATAACCAACATTTTCTTTTGGAAATAAACCAAACCTTACGAGTGAACCTCGCACCTCTGCCTGAAACTATAGATAACAGTTTACAAAACCTTGACACTGTTTCATCGTCGTACAATTTACTTTATTCATCCCATACAATCAGAGTCCTTCATTGGTAGTAAATGCGCTGAACAAGATTATCAAAATACATCACCATTATGACAATTTTTACCCTCTGGAGTTCTAGATTACTCCGCCTCAAAAACCTATTTGGATATGACCTCACCCCACACGGAGATGCCAAGAAGTCTCAATATACCGAATGGCCATTGATACCCAACTTTCACTTGTAACCAAGGAAAACACCCCATGATAAAATATCCGACTCACACATTCATTTCAACAATGTAAGTCATGATACATCCCAGCACTGCCCAAGTGGTTTAAGTACCACAATTTTAAGATTCACTCGATGTTTAGCCACCAAACACTACTAAGCATTGAAAACTAGACTTTATCCTTGGACCTTCAAAAACTTATATAAATGTCATACCCAACTATACCTTCATCTTCAATGATTTTACTTTCAAAGATCTTTCTTTAAAAACGCGTTTATATCAACTACAAACAATATTTTTCCGAGATACTCATTTTGTGGAGTTAAAAATTTTCTCTGGTCAAACTATATCAAAACGTTTGCATATTAAAGAGCGACTAAGTATTATTTTTTTTGCGAAGTTATTTTATCTACACCATGCTTAAAAACCCACACTACTACACTATATACCTATTTTATTTAGACCTTATCAAACCTTCGTATGTTAACAAACGTCTAAACATTGATTTATGTGAAATTGTCTTATTTACACCATATATAAAAATTTGTTCTACTAAACTTTGTATTTTTCAGGGTCACATTAATTTACCCGACTAGTAACCTCAAACAAAGAAAATTGTGTCTTCTAGATTTTTGATTTATTCAAATTCGAGAAAACGTTTACTCAAATAAAAATTTCGAGCAAAATTTTATCAATGCGTCTAAGCAGGAAAACGCACAATCCTAGAACCAATCTTAGGATCAAACCTCGAAATAATTGCTACACTTATACAATACCTGACATGCCTAAGATTTACAATAGCAATATGATATACCTTGACACCATTCCTTCAAATTACAACCTCCCCACTCACCCTATAAGATAATATTCTCACACTGGTAAAAGCGTGTGGACTGAAATAATCAATTACTCAAGAAACGACGTGCCCTTTTGGAGTTTTAGATAGCATAACCTTTTGGGGACGGGACATCACTTTTACATTGGAATAATCAGAGGTCGCATCCAACAGTAAGACCCTTAGCTTTCACCTGTAGTGAGCAAACATCTTCCGACAAGAGTATCACCCATCCTTATCTCCCGAGACAACCCCGACAACTACCACAACTTAGAATTCCGGGACGGAATTCTGTCTAACGGGTAGGTACTGTAATACTCCGTAATTTACCTAGTCATTAATTATCGCTAAACTTGAAGTAATTTGTTACGAAGGTCTAATTAACCATTTTCATGGTAATTTTTTTTCTTACAACTACGAATGATTTCGTCAACTAATTATGTGACGTAACTCACATTTCATGTAGACGACACCGCACGCNACCTGTAATACTCCGTAATTTACCTAGTCATTAATTATCGCTAAACTTGAAGTAATTTGTTACGAAGGTCTAATTAACCATTTTCATGGTAATTTTTTTTCTTACAACTACGAATGATTTCGTCAACTAATTATGTGACGTAACTCACATTTCATGTAGACGACACCGCACGCGTACCAACACTATATTAGTAATGACTTAAGTCCAGTGATTATTTTTTTTCGGAGTCAATAACTTTGTTTTTAATTTATTTTTATAAAAACATTCACAAAAATGTATTTTTCACATCTTTCTCAAAAACGCCGAACCAAGGTACCGCGACTACTTTTAACGCTTAACGACACTAGACCAGGTATGGTCTACATTAAATTACTACATTACGACTCTAATAGAGTTATTTTATATATCTTGGCATTTTGTTTTGCAAGTCTCACAATAAACGCACATAAATTGCATTTTAGCTCAATGCGCGCATGGTTTTTGCACCAACCGACCAAGTAAATGACCACGACTCACACCACTACTCATTTATAAGTGTAAATAACATAAAATTCGTCCCATGTGCAAGCCAAAACCGAAACACCCTTAATTTTTACAAACCATGTGCTTGTTAGCTTCCAAAATGTGACATAAGCACTAAAAAAATTCAACTAGTAAGACAATGTTGTGATCCCCCCTCCTTGTCCTACATATGATGCACCCCTAGGACCACCAACACCACGCTCCAAATCTTACCAATCCAAGCTAGTCATACTTGTGTACTTATTAGGATTCGATTTGGTATTATGCACTAAAAAGTTTTTTTTTTTTTTTTAAATACAAAGTCCAACTAGCATTGTTACTTGCATAACCAAATATTTCTTCCCTTTTTGTGCTCTCTAACCCACGACACACATCTCTTACACACACTATACAAGCTTTGTTCTTTAGCATAACTAACTAGCACCCTTGTCTCATTTGATCTTTGTCCCTTTGTCTAACAAACTAGTACCTCATTTTGGCTTATTGAACTTTGTCTCAACCTAAATTTATCTCACTTTATTTTGTCATCACCTCCTTTACATGTTCCTTGTCCATTTGCTCAACAACCTTGTACCATACTTGTNTTTTTTTTTAAATACAAAGTCCAACTAGCATTGTTACTTGCATAACCAAATATTTCTTCCCTTTTTGTGCTCTCCAAACCCACGACACACATCTCTTACACACACTATACAAGCTTTGTTCTTTAGCATAACTAACTAGCACCCTTGTCTCATTTGATCTTTGTCCCTTTGTCTAACAAACTAGTACCTCATTTTGGCTTATTGAACTTTGTCTCAACCTAAATTTATCTCACTTTATTTTGTCATCACCCCTTTACATGTTCCTTGTCCATTTGCTCAACAACCTTGTACCATACTTGTAAGTATTTTGTCTTGTGCAAGGACCACTTGTTTTCTTATGTATATTTGATCGATATAATGCTAGTAACCTCATTTCATCCTCAACACAAACACAAAATTTCACTCTCTTTGTTTTCTTTTTCCTTGGCTCGTTCAAGATATGAACACCCACACAAACCCATCATTTTTCTTATTTCTTGAAGGTTTGGTGTTATAAAGGCTTAGTTAGTTCATTAGGCGTGGTTTCTTGGGTCATTTCATATCACTTGGGTTATTCTTGCATTAGTCCTCTTATCTCAATAAACTTTTGTAAGTCTTTTAATTCCTACACTTTTACATTTTCATCATGATCGCATTTATTTTAAGTCACCATACATGTTTGTGCAAGTATTTCAAGCTTTAAAAAGATGACTAACTAGTAACATGAACATATTATACTTTTTAGTGTTCCTACATAATATATTATGTCTCTACATAATTGTTTCATATTTTTTTATAATTGGTACTTGTGAGGAATCATTGGAAGAGAGTAGGAATAGTTGAGTGTTGCAACATTGCGGTAAAATATATAGCTTAAAGGATGAAAAACGCCTCTTTGGACATGGCTGTCCCAAAACAGAAAATATGGGTAAATGAGTTCATGTTTTTCAGTAACGAGATGGAAAAATAGAAAATAGACTTTATAACGAAAACATGGTCACTTGAATGGGCGAAAATGGACTTAAAACGAGAAAGTTATACTATTTTGAAAATTTCGGCGCAAACTATTATTTCTTACAAAAACTATACTAATAGTGAAATTAAGTTTTTACAAACTAGAAGTGGTTTTCAAAATCTTTAGTACCAAGATAGATAAAAATGGGAAAAATCAAGATTTACGATCGGGTCATGCCGAATTTTCGCTAGAAAAATAATACTTAAACTATTTTTTTCCTAAGAAGTGTCAAAGTAGTTTTTTTTTTAAAATTAAGTGTCAAAGTAGTTAAAATTGACTTTTAAAACTAATAAATAATAATTATTTGTTGAACTCGACTAAAAGACAGAAACCGACAAAAAGACAAAATATTTTCTTTTAACTTCTAAAACACAAGCACAACATGTCATGGTGATACGAAGATTTCAAAACACTCATTTCATTCTCGCATTTCGTAGAACACCGTACTAAGTTAAACCCACACTTAACTAGGTCGCTGTTCGGAGTCGTTACCTTTCGTTGCTTGACTTATTCGTCACCATATTACTATCTTACTTGAGGTGAGTCATAGCCCCTCTTTTATCTATTTTGAACTCTTTGGGGGAGATACATGCTCGTTTTACTTACATCTTTTACTCGTTTATCTTAACACTTTACTAAATTGATGATACATTCTATTTGTTTATTGAAACATATTACATGTTACAAACCTGAACACAAGTAATTTTCTGTATGCTATCCTGATTAATATTGCCTAAGTTAACACCGTTGCCAAAAGTCCCTCATATCATGAACCATTAATCACTTGCGAGTGAACGCGAATTTAGTGAATAGATCTATTGGTAGTTGACGCCCCATTTGAAGTTAGCCTGAAATGGTTACCAAATGCACTTTATTCGAATATAAATAGGAAGTTGGCAAACTCCTACGACGACGAGGGCACTATCACCTACATCATTCATGATGTAGGCTATTTATATCATTTATGATATCACCCTATGTTAAGGTTTGCGTGTCATGAGGCTTAGAGCAATATATTACACTACGAAGCAATTATGTTATCTAACTGGAAAACTTGTGTTCAATGTTTTATACAAACACCAGGGAATCACCCAATCAAACGATTTTATACAAACACTATTGATTCACTCAACTATTGACCCGGTTAGGGCAAACAACAAACAAACTATGGGTGTATGACAACGTAACCCACTATTTACTTCATTATCTCATAAACTCGAACCACTTTAACTGTTTTATATAAACTCTATGAACTCACCAACCTTTGTGTTGACACTTTTTAGCATGTATTCTCAGGTTTCCTAAGGTGATAACTTACTCTTGGAGGCACTTGGCAAACGGCATGGCATGGTCATAGATGACTCTGATAAATAGTTGGGACCACTTCATTTATTTTATGGGCCTATTTCCGCAATACTTTCGAAATATGTAAACTCATTGTTTTTTTTAATAGTGAAATTTATTCTAAACGGTTGAGATAAAAACCGTTCTTTGTACCTCATGTTATGATACTAGTTTAGTAGCACCCCATTGCATGTATGCTTCCGCTGGACCCGATTTTGGGGGTGTTACAGATGGTATCAGAGCCACAGGTTATAGAGAACTGGTATTTTCAAAACCCAGACTATAACCATTTTTCCGAAAACTTAACCCTATGACCGTCACGTGCCTGCCTGCCAAGCTTATGCCTCACTGGTGATGTTGATCACTAATATACTTGTTGAGATGTGTGTCTTACTATTGAATGATTTATATCCATTTATTTTCGCTATCTTCCATAAGTATTTTCCATATACTTATGCTTACGTATCATACCTATCACCACATTACGTGTTTTCCTTATGTAATCTCATCATTCGACCTTGAGTATGGACACTTGTCTTAGCCTTTCAAAACAACTTTCTAAAGGGCATATTACTAGTGTGACTGAGCCGAGTATTTTAAAGTTCATTGAACCTCGGGTGAATATAGACTGATCACCTATATTCATCCAGGGACAGTGGGACATAGTCTGATCACCTATGTCCAACTCAAAGGTGAACTTTGCGATATTGGGAGTAGTTATAATGGGGTTATGTCCGGTTGATTTTCTATTTGATTTATGAGAACGGTAAAATGTCTGCGAGCATTGCATATCATAAAAAGTTTACTTCGACTCACAACACACTGGTATCACAATACTCTCTCATTGCAGCACTTTTCTCTTAAATACAACACTCTTCTCTTGCAATACTACGCTCTCTAAACGGACTATTCTACACTATACGCCCCGTGCCTACACTTTACCAACACCATGCATGGAGATTTGCTTAGCAGATGATGTATAACCATTTAGACATTACATAACATATATTAATGACTTATACTTACTATTACGGGTTATGTTACAGTCACCTCTACCCCAGACCATACGCGCAATCGATGAATCAGGATTTAATCACTAGCCGTTTTAGGAACGACTCTCCATAGTACCTAAGGGGAAAGCCTTGTGATGGAAATAAACAAAGAAAGAACCAATGAAGCTTTATCAAGGTCTAGAAAACATACAACAAGTTAAACCAACGGAAGCCTTAAGACCTTACGGAATAACCTGAACCATTATCTTCGGAACATATGATCCTTCACTCATCCCTTGGGACTACTAGTTGCCTATCTTCCCACCCTCTTATAAAATAATACACCATGTCACTAGTAACGTACGAACTGTTCTCAATTATCCTACAATACACTTCATGAAATGTTTTACTACAATCAAAAATTTCGGCCCCACTGCTCTTTCATAAACAATGACTTGCTTTTCCTAAATATCCTATAAACCGTTTTACAAATTATTTGATGTCTTGCAACTATATCACCAACTACACTACCATTTAAAAACCCAATAAGGGTAACGTATCCTTAACGCCCATCACACCATACCCCAGCAGCATGAGGAGTATAACCACCCAGCAGCAACCAATCCCTAAAACAAAATCGAAACCCTAACAAGAGGGAGATCGATTGCAATGAGATTGTAGGTATTCGAACAAACAAACCCTTACTGCCCCCAAAAAAACGAAACCCTCAAAAAAGAGAAACGATAGAATGAATGATGAGCAACAATAAGGAGATCGACCCACTTTAAATATATAAGCGATTAACAAACCGACTTCTGGATCAAGGAATAAAAGGGATCGATATACAAGAAACCGACTAAACAAAGATAATCCAACCCTAAAGAAAACACGATTAAATTAAAATCGTTTGAGTTAGGGATATTTAGGGTTAGAAAATCCTCCAGCCGCCACATCTAGACAGTAAAACAAATCCAAAAGATCGTATTGCATACCCAATAACAAGTTATAGGGTAGAGAGGACGAGATTGGATCTGTTTTTGGCCGGAGGAGTGTAAGAATGTGGCGGCCGGAAATCACCAGAGAGAGAGAGAGAGCGTAGGTTGTCCCTAATGCTTGCACACTTGATAAGAGCAATTGACACTTACATGATGAGATCCGTTGTTCCTAAAGGCTANTCACCAGAGAGAGAGAGAGCGTCTCTAAAGTAAGGTGCAATTGCTCTCAACACTTACTTGATGAGATCCGTTGTTCCTAAAGGCTAAATTTAAGAAGGCAATTTGTTCCTTACATGATCAGAGCCGTTGCCCCTAAAGGCTCACTCTTTTTTTTTTTTTTTTTTTTTTTTTGGGTAAAAGGGTTAATTCACCCCGGTAAAATGCATTACCCAAAAAGCGTTGAAGTACATAGGATGAGGGGGATATCCCTCACCTCAGTCCCTTAGGACACTTACAGACTCGAATATAGGAATGACACACTATTCCTATAACTTACAATAAAATGAACCTACCAATACTAATAAAATACATAAAAATTGATAAGAGCAATTGCTCTGATGGAAGCCGTTGTCCCTAAACGCTTGCTCACTTGATAAGAGCAATTGCCCTTGACATGATGATAGCCGTTGTCCCTAATGCTTGCAATCATGATAAGAGCAATTTTCACTTACATAGCCGTTGCCCTTTATATGATGATTGTCATTGTCCCTAATGCTTGCACACTTGATAAGAGCAATTGTTCCTTACATGATAAGAGCCGTTGTCCCTAAAGGCTCACTCTTTCAGAGCAATTGTACCTTACTTTATGGGAGCCGTTGTCCCTAAACGCTTGCTCACTTGATGAGAGCAAGTGCCCTTTACATGATGATAGTCGTTGTCCCTAATGCTTGCACACTTGATAAGAGCAATTGACACTTACAAAACTTACATGGGATGGAGATTCGCTTGTTCGCTAAGAGGGCTAAAATTTAAAGATGGCACTTTGTTTCCTTTCATCAATAAGAGCCGTTGTCCCTAAAGCTCACTCTTTGAGAGGCATTTCCTAATACTTCTATGGAGCCGTTGGTCCCTTTAAAACGCTTTGCTTCACTTGAATTGAGAGCAATTGCCTTAACATGAAGGATAAAGCCGTTGTTTCCCTAATTGCTTCAATCTGATAAGAGCAATTTTAAAAAAGCTTCACATAATGAAGATCCGTTGTTCCTAAGGCTAAACTTTATGGAGGGCAAATTTCTTTACATGAATATTAGGATCCGTTGTCCCTAAAGAATCACTCTTTGAGAGGGCAATTGTAACCTTTACTTTTATAGGAAGCCGTTGTCCCTTAAAACGGCTTGTTCAACTTGGATGAGAAGGCAAATTTGCTCTAACATGATGATATCCTTGTCCCTAATGGCTTGCAACTTGATAAAGCAAATTTGACACTTACTTTGTTGAGATCCGTTGTTCCTAAAGGCTAAATTAAGAAGGCAATTTGTCCTACATGATCAGAGCCGGTTCCCTTAAAGGCTCACTTCTTTGAGAGCAATTTGTCACTTTATGGAAGCCGTTGCTCCCTAAACGCTTGCCTCCACTTGATGGAGGAGCAATTGCCTTGACATGATGGATTAAGCCGTTTGTCGCCTAATGCTTGCAATTCATGAAAAGAGCAAATTTCCCGACTTACGAATAGCCGTTTGCCTTTATATGATGATTAGGTCATTGTTCCGCCTTAATTGCCCTTACCACAATCTTGATTATAGGAGCAATTTTTCCGGTAAAGGTTAATTTCACGCCGCAAAATCCATTACTCTCCGAAAAAACGTTGGGAGTGGTACATTAGGCGTGGAGGTTCCTATCTCCTTCACCTCGGTCCCTTAGACAACTTAGCAGACTCGAATCAATACGAATGGACACCAGGTTTCGTATATACAGATTAAAATGAGCTAAGCCACATATGACAGAAGGTAACATGAGACAATCCGATATCAAGCGAAGTATCACTCAAACCAAAGTATTTAGCCATCGGGGCGACAGCCGTCACTTCATGTGTCATAGGT
>LBNU01002563.1:65683-112062 GCA_014162995.1 Artemisia annua | reverse complement strand
TGTTACCCTCAGCATCTTTTTCCAGTTGTTCAGTTGTTGTTTCAGTTGCTGTTGGAGGTATCACTGTGCTGCTAGAGCCACCTTCTCTAGCTTGGAGTTCAAGCTTTTGCTGATGAGCTTGTTGCAATTGAAGGTTGAGACGAGCAGCCAATTTGAGCCTTTTCTGCTCTTCCTTTTCCAGGTATCGGGTGTCAACGATTACGCTTTTCAGCTTGCCTTTGTCAGTTGAAGGTTCAGATTCCGGTTGTGCAGTTTCTTTATCATCATGCCCAGGTTCACGGATGACAATTCCTTTTCTTGAGCAACATACCTTATTTCATAGTCCCCTCCTTCATCTGTGTCGGTTTCGGTTTCTGAGCCAAATTCTGACCCACTTGCTTCTGATGGTGGTGGTGATGGTTCAGGTGTGATGACTTTCTTCTTGATGACTTTTCGTTTTGGGGCTGCAGCAGGTTTAGACTTTGGTTGTTTAGGTGTTTGAGTACTACTGGAGCTTCCAGACTTAGCACCTCTCTTGCTGCGAGTCTCCCTTAAGTATCTGGGAACTTCTTCGGTTTCAGTGATGCCTACTTTCCCAGCTTTGTAGGCTAAGTCGTAGATTCGGTAGTTCGAAGATGCAAGAATCTTGTCATTCAGAAGATTTTCAGGAATTCTCAGGCCAGTGGTCCTCGGAGTGAATTGAATGGACTTGACGAAAGCAATCTTGTCATCTTCCACAATGCTGTGCTTCGGTTCGGTACGGTCAAACATCCTTTGTCGAAACTCAGGAGTTTTGCCAACGAGATAGTCAATGAGCATTTTGGTGAACCTTACGAACGGAATCATGGTTCGACCAGTAGTACGGATCTGAAAGATGATGTCGCTCATGATTGGATCTGCAAAGTCAATGTTGGCCTTGCTCATCATCCCCCAGAATACTTGCAGATGGGATAGTCGGGGATGTTCATGACCACTCTTCCGTCCCGTGATAGATCTGATGATAAGCATGTAGAAAGTTCTCCAAGGTTGAGGTAGATACTTGACGTTGAACTTGGACAGTATAAGCCTGGAGGACTCTTCTATATCATAACCAAGCTCAATCATGTAGTCGAGTACTTCAAGCTCTGTCATCATCGGTTCATATTCATTGGAAGTAGGAAGCATTAGAACCGTCCTGAGAACATCTAGATCAACTTCGTATTCCTGTTGTTCTAGAGTGACCGTGAATGAAGCATCATCCAAATTGACCAGAGCAGTGTGCCAGAACTGGTGAATGTAGAAGGTTGGAACAGAAGCAGACTTCGTAAGCATGCTCTTGCACGGATGTGCCAACAGAATGTCTTTGACGATCCGGCAAGAATCTTCAGTAATCCTGAGCTTGTTGAAGTCTATACGAAGATTGTTCTTGCCAAGGGAAACACGGTAGTCAGCTGGAACTACTTCACCAAGTGTTAAAAGTGGAAGATTCTGTGCGGGTGCGTTTTCTGCTTGTTGTTGTGGTTGAGCCATTGTGAACTGAAAATATGATGTCATAAGATCAAACATTCAACTTGTTAGTTTGTAAGTTAACGTACGAGTTTGATACTTAAGACCATTTCATTTTACATTTTGCATGCAAGTTTCATTAAGCTCGTGAGATGTTTGTTATGACGATGATAAATTGTATGTAATCTAAGACGTAACGTTAAGCATTCAAAACACATTATGCAACTTAAGTACATCTAATAGATTATACAAACACTAAACATCCACAAGATATTAATGCAATGGCCACATACACATGAATACAAGTCCACAAGAATACAACTTAGTTTTTATAAAGTTTACATGTTATACAAACTTTTCAAAAATTATTCTAAGTGTGATCTCGATAACTTGTAAATCTGTGTTCTCGATAATTCTCCAATTCAGTGTTCTCGATAACATTTGTATTGAGAGTTCTCGATAACTTTCAAGCTTGAAAGATCTCGATAACTTACAAACCAAATGTTCTCGATAACTTTGAAAAGATTTCGATAGGCACTGTTCACAGAATCTCGATAACTTTTGGGTTTTCGAAAACTTCAAGGATCTCGACAAGTTTCTTCGAAATCTCGACAAGTTATAAAAGATCTCGATAACATCAGTCAGAGGTTTTCGATAACTTATCAAGAATTTCGAAGAAATTTCTCGATAACTTTGATTTATCGAAATTTCTTATACAAGAAATTTCGAGATTGTTTGTAGACATACGTTTGATGAATATTGTTGTTTCCACGAATGAACCTGTTGCATTTAAGCACAAAACAATCGTTACAAACATAATCTACAATCACATGAAAGATTTCGATAATGTTCATAAACCCTAAATTATCTAGATCATACGTTATATGGATTCATGTTGTTTAATCAATTAATACATACAATTAAAGCATATACAAACATGATATGATCATTGAATTAGAACAAACAACAACACTTTGAAAATACCCAATTACTTCGAAACCCTAAGAACATCTAGATTTTAGCGAGCATGAGATTTGAACAATTCAAGTATCCAGACGTGTTCTTATTAACCTAACACACAATTCCCACCACTAATAACAAACAAAACATTACTAACTCTCAAAAACACAACACATCGAAAACTAGGGACATCGAGAATCATTAATTCATGTTACAAGTTATGATTTGAGCATCCTATCATGATCAACACATTTAAAAGAACAAGAGCCCTATGTTTAATCAATCTACCCAACACGAATTGGTGATTTCTATAGCTTAACGCAAACCCTAGAACTCGAAATCAAAGCCACGCAAAATCTAACCATTAACTTTTTGATTCCATGAAAACCCTATGTTAGAATAACGTAAAGATCATGAAATAACTTACGGTTTGAAGATTCAAAGGATGGATTTGCAGATTGATTTTAAGCCGTGTGATGTTTTGAGAGAAAAATATATTTTAGTTTTTGATAATTATGAAAAACGGGGGGGTGAATAGTTTGGGTGAGAAATTTTGAAACTTTCACAATTTGGCAGATTTAGTCCCTTAACTACATGTTTTCTATAATAAGTCCTAATGAAAAGTCTAAACGGTGAACTTAGCGACTTATGGCAATAATAACTTCTAAGGCATAACCTAATAAGAAGAAATGTCAAACTTAATTGACATAAATGTATTCCGTGAAATACCACCAAAATTAAAAGCAAAAAGAGTCATTTAATGCAAGTGCACGTCTTTTGAGTAAATTTGAGAAATTTTGACGACCATTCTCCCCCTCAACATTTGGTCGTAAAAATATGGAAAATTTTGAGAGACCAAAGTGTTGAACGAGATCGTGTGCTTGCATTTGTGAACAAAATGAAATAAAAGTACGAAACGAAATGAAAGAAAATCTTTTTGTTGTTTTTATGGTTTTTCAATTTTTTCTTTTTGTTTTTGAATAAATATTTACAAAAGATATTTTTGGTGTTTGACTCCATTAATTGTTTTCCAGAAGAGATTTTAAATCATCTGGAGTCAAACAACGCATACCAATTCGGTGAACGAGTTCAGTAAACCTAGCCGGTGGTAAAGGTTTAGTGAACAAGTCTGCCAATTGGTATTCGGTACCCACGAAGTATAACTCTACTGTACCCTTCTCGACATGCTCCTTGATGAAATGATATCGGAGATCGATGTGCTTAGACTTGGAATGTAGAACCGTGTTGCAGGAAATAGCAATGGCACTTTTTGAGTCACAGTACATCGGAATCTTCTCGAATGAGTAGCCATAGTCCATCAGCTGCGTACGCATCCAAATGATTTGAGCACAGCAGGCAGCCATAGCCACATATTCTGATTCAGTAGATGAGAGTGAAGTGCAGTCCTGCTTCTTAGATTGCCAAGACACAAGCTTGTCTCCAAGAAACTGTAAACCACCAGAAGTACTTTTTCGTGTATCCATACACCCTGCATGATCAGCGTCTGAAAAAGCAATTAGTTCAAAACCAGAATCCTTCGGATACCAGATCCCCATGTGAATGGTTCCTTTCACGTATCGAAGGATTCGTTTAGCCTCATTGAGGTGACGTTCAGTAGGACGCGACTGATAGCGAGAGCACATAAACACAGCAAATACAATATCCGGTCTGCTAGCGGTTAGATACATGAGCGACCCAATAATACTTCGGTATTTTGTGGGGTCTACCATTTTCCCATGTAAATCCGCATCTAACTTAGTTGTGTTTGACATTGGGGTATTGTATGTGTCACAACTGGTCATTCCATGTTTCTTTATTATTTCAAGAGCATATTTTGATTGACTTAGGAAAATACCACGGGGAGATTGATGAACTTGTAATCCTAGAAAGAACGTAAGTTCACCCATCATTGACATTTCAAAGTTTAGTTTCATTAATTTTGCAAAAGCATTAGAATACTTTTTGTTAGTAGATGCAAAAATAATGTCGTCTACGTAAATTTGTACGATTAAAACGTCTTCCCCGTGTCTTTGGATAAATAAAGTTGGATCTATCAAACCTTTGGTAAAACCATTAGCAAGTAAGAAAGCAGTAAGTTTGTCATACCATGCCCTGGGGGCTTGTTTGAGACCGTAGAGAGCCTTCTTAAGTCGATAGACATGGTTCGGATGCTCTGGGTCTACAAATCCTTCCGGCTGACTGACGTATACCTCCTCACGTAACTGACCATTCAAAAATGCTGTTTTGACGTCCATTTGGTACACGATCATGTTTTTGTGAGCAGCGTATGCCAGAAAAATCCGTACAGCTTCAAGTCTAGCCACGGGTGCGAAAGATTCTTCAAAGTCGATTCCTTCCTCCTGACTATAACCTTTAGCTACCAATCGGGATTTGTTGCGTATGACATTACCTTCTGCGTCCAACTTATTCTTCCATATCCATTTAAGTCCAATCACATAAACTCCATCCGGTCTTTCAACTAATTCCCAGACTTCTAGTCTCTTGAATTGGTCGAATTCTTCTTGCATAGACTCAATCCAATTATCATGTGTCATTGCTTCCTTGATGCTTTTTGGTTCGGCATGAGAGATGGTGAGTGCATACATGCAGTGTTCGGCATCGGAGTGAAGTTTCTGTCGAGTCATCACTGGAGCTTGGGGATTACCAATAATGTTGACAATTGGGTGATCACGTGTCCAATGATGTGTTGAAGGGTGAGGGTTATGGAACTGCTGCACATTAGTCGATTCCAAGTCCCGTGTTGACGACTCTGGAATATCGGAAAGGTTGGGAGTCGGTGCAAACGGATTAAAGAATGCATTGGGATCGTAATTTGCAGGTTCGGGTACTTCAAGTTGATTCAGATCTTCAGGTGCATTGTATGAGTTGGAGTCTGTCTGTTCATCTGCTGTTGGTGAATCTGTTGGAGGTGCATCAGTTTCTACAGTAGTTGTAGTAACGGGTGTATCAGGCACTGGAATAGTGGCAGTTTGAGCAGCGGAATCGGTGGATACATTTTGTGCACGAATCTCAAAAGAGTCATCAAACAGTGGAGTGAACAGCGTTTCCAATTCTTGACGGGTTAAAGGTAAAGGTGCATCTGAACGATCTGGGAAATTTAAACGGTTAAGTTCGGGTCCTAAGCTGTTGCGCTCAGAAGCCATATCAGTGAGCTCATCAAAATTAGCGTGTATAGTCTCTTGAATCTCTCTGGTCCGACGGTTGTATATCCGAAACCCCTTAGAATTTTCACAATAACCAATAAAGATTCCTACATCAGCCTTAGCTTTAAGCTTTCCAAAGTCATCACGATCGTTGTTCGGGTAACATAGTGCACCAAAGACATGAAGGTGTTGAACATTGGGCTTACGTTTGTGGACAAGTTCATATGGTGTGCGATTGTGTCGTTTGTTGATCATACATCGATTCTGGGTATAACATGCTGTTGAGACGGCCTCTGCCCAAAGATAGTCTGGTAGTTGTGCATTGATCAGCATTGTGCGGGCGGCTTCCACTAAAGTACGGTTTCGTCTTTCGACCACGCCATTTTGTTCGGGAGTCCGAGCAATAGATGTTTGATGAACAATACCTACCTTCTCAAAATAATCCCGAAGGGTTTGATTCTTGAATTCAGTTCCATTGTCTGTTCTGACGGTTCTGACGGTGTTTCTAAGCTGAACTTGAATTTTGGTGAGAAAAGTGACTATCATGGATGGAGCTTGGTCTTTAGTACGAAGAAAGTAGACCCAAGTCCATTTTGAGAAGTCGTCTACTATGACAAGAATGTAACGTTTCCCGTTGATCGTTTGTACTCTCATTGGTCCGCACAAATCCATATGTAATAGCTGAAGAACATGATCCGTACTGGGTTCTTGTTTTGAAGCAAAATGTGCACGTTTGCTCTTTCCTTGTTCACAAGCAGGACAAAGGTGATCTTTAGCGTATCTGAATCTGGGGAGTCCTTCAACCAATTTGTGTCGAGCCAGATCAGTCATGGTTTTGAAGTTGAGATGTGACATTCGTTTATGCCATAACCATGATTTTGTAGATTCGGCCTTAGAAAGTAAGCAGATGGGAGAGGAAGCAATCATATCAGACATTGAAATGGTATAAAGACTGTTGCTGCGAGTGCCGGACATTAGATCGTTCCCTTGTAGATCACGTACGAAACAAGTTTTCTCCCTGAATGCAACTTCTAAGTCACCGTCACAAAACTGACCGACTGAAAAGAGATTGTGACCAAGACCTTCAACATAGTATACACGGCTGATTTCAATATTCCCACTGACATAATCTCCATACCCCATAATAGCAGCGAAGTGATCATTCCCGAATCTGACAGTACCAATGAACTTTGATACAAAGTTTCTTAACAGTTTGAGATCGCCTGTCATATGTCGGGTACATCCGCTATCAACAATCCAGAGAATGATTTGCACCACCTGCATCACACGAAGGAGACGACGATGGCACAATGGTAAGGGTGGAACCCGATGAAGTAGTGGGTTCCGGTTGGTTAGAAACACATGATATAACAACTTTAGGAATCCAAGCAAAATTATGCATCTTAGTTAACCAACGCTGCCACTTCCAACTAGATTGCGCTTTCTTCTTAGTGAATTCGCTAAGTGAAGGCAAGTTCTTAGGATTGCTGGGCTTAACTACAGGGGTAGCAACTACATCCTCAGAAACTACAGGGGGCGTTAATCCTAGCTTAGATTTGGAAGCAGTAGTGGGCCTAGATTTTTTGCCTTTTGTAAGTTTCTTAAGACGTGTTAAAAGAGAAGTAGCAACACACTTAGAGTGATCACCAGATAGCATAGATTTACGACAAAACACACAAGATGCATTAAACGATAAAGAAGTACGAGATACATCATTCGTTACAGACAGATTCGGATTACAAGTTGCCAAATCACAATCTAAATCTATAGTAACATGATTATTATTCAAATTCCTAGGGTGAGCTTCTACTTCCATAGCTTTTAAGTTCTCTCTCTTACGTCGCAAATTCCTATTCTTCTTTTTCTCTTTTTGGTGCTTGGATCTGCTAACGCTAGGAGGGATAACTAGTCCTGGAGAGGTGGAAGAACTCATGTTAGAATTATGAATAGCTGTATCGTTACTAGTGTTATCTGTCCTATGTTTTTCTGGTGCAACAATCTTAGTATTTGCAGACTTTTTCTTTTCAAGATTTTTAATTTTCTCCTTCAATTCAATAATGATGTGCGTTTTGTCCTGAATTGTGCTGTCAAGCTTTCGGTTTAAGTAGAAATATTCATCTCGACTCTTTTGCCAAAAATCTGTTACTTCTTGCAATTCAGCAATCTCTTTTTCATATTTAGAAATCTGACTTTTAAGTTCCTCATTTTCATTTGAAAAAGATGTCGAAGTTTTAAGATTTTGCAATTCAAGTTCAAAAACAAGACTTTGGTTTTGACACCATTCTAGTTTTTTGTTGAGTTGAAAGATTTCATCTGAAAGTTTTTTCTGCACATCATCATTTTGTTGTCGGAGACTCATGTTCTCATTTTTTAATGTCTCAACTGTTTTATTCAACAACCCAATATCATCACAGTGTTCAGAAACAAGCATATCAGTACCACATTCATAAAGAGAATTCATTACCACAGATATAATATCATAATTGAGGACACGTTCCATGAGACGATCATTTTCATTTTGCAAAGATTGATTTTGACGTTGATAAAATGAAATTGATTTTTCTGTTTCTTGAAAAATATCCATCATTGAAGACACTTCTTTTTGAAGATCCTGTTCCCAGAGTTCAGCAAATAATCGTAGATGTTGAACGTGAGGTAAAAATTGTTTTTGAAACACCTCTCGCCGTTCACGCTCATGAGGAGCAATAAATGTGAAAACAGTGATTTCTGAATTACGATCAACAGCATCTTGTAAAAATTCAATATCTTCCATAAACGTTTGGAAATACCGAAGTATCTTGCACGTTTTAGGAAGAGGTTGAACATTTTCTGGTTTAGTTAAAAGACCATTGTTTTGAACTACTGGGTTGTGAGGGAAGCTTTATAAGAAGGAAGATCTTTTGGTAATATAAAATACGGTTGTTCAACATTCTCTTTTTGATGTGTAAAAGTTTCATTGATAGAAGGCATTTTTGAGTAATCAAAAGGTTTGTTGAAATCAACATTTTCCATTTTAGATCGAGTCTCGTCCTCTATTTCCAATTCTTCCTCACGATCATAAACAACAGCATGAATAACAGTGTCATCAAAGAAATGGTTTGCACTATATATCTTTGGAATCTCGGTGAGTGCTTTATTTAGAAAACTGGGTGATTCACTACCAATGGCAAAACCATGGCCGGTGTTAGACCGTTTTACAGAAAGTTTATGAATGGTTGTAATTGAATTACCAGTTTTATATACAACATTCTGAAACTCTTTGAGTTGATTCGTCAATTCAACAATTTCATCTAAATATGATTTAACTCTATCCCTTGAAATCAGTTTATGTTCCTGAAAATCCGCTTGACAAGTTGACAAATCATTTTTGGTTTGCAAAATGACATCTTCGAGTTGAGCAACTTGTTGTTTATGTACAAAAGCTTTTTTTTCAAGTTGTAAAGCTAAATTATTTTTAGATTCCATTATGTTGCCAATTTGAAATTCGAGATCCTTTTCACGACGATAAGATTCTTTAAAAGCATTTTCAAAGCTCTTTTCATTATCAATGAGTTTAACAGCGTTATTTAATTGTATATTCAAACACTCGAGATCCCTAGACAATGATGCATTCTTATCTTTCAATCTCGCATTTAATTCTTGACATTTTATATTTTGAGATTGACTGGCCATGAGAAGTGTCCGAAGGTCTGAATCTGGATCAGTCATAGAAGCAAGGGGTTTAAGATGAGCATTGTTGTCATTTACATGATTAGTGTGAGAATCATCAATTGAGACACCTGAGTTAATTTGATCATCATCAAATGTAACGACTGTGTCCAATTGATAATTTTCGTCTGTAGAGAACAATGCATCATTTTGAACCGATTGTTTCGATGTAGATGCAGATGCAGATGGGGTGACAATATCATGTATAAGGCATGAATTAAAGTCGTTTACCTGAGACAGAGTGTCAGAATCATATACTGGACCTGATTCAGTGATGTGGAGTTCCTGCATGTTGGCCATAAGCATAACAGCAGCATTAGCTTCGAGATCTTCCATGTCATCATCAGACTGAGCATTGGCCATGAAGCTGTTGTCATTCAGTTTATTTGTGCCTCTAGCTTCCTCCTGAAGAGCTAATAGAAGTTGCTGTTTGTGATACTTACTGCCCTGAGTTCTTGGAGAAGGACATGCAGTAGCCATATGACCGACTCCATTGCAGTTAAAGCACTTAATGATCTGATTCCCTGATGTATCATTCCCATTATCCCCAAAATCAACCTTCTTCTGAGATGAACCAGAGTTGTTCCTGAAGCTTCCTCCATTGTTGTTAAACCTCTGTCCAGAACTATAACCACCAGAATTGAATCTCCCACTGTTACGGTTTTGAACCTCAACACGGCCATCATGAATCACAGCTTGATTCCTTGTATTAGACGATGATCGGAGACGATTGTTGGACTTGTTAGAAAATTTGCTGAAAGCTCTAGCAATGAGTGCTATTCCCTGATTAAGGCTGTTGAAGTCCTCGTCATCATCATCATCATGTGATTGGTACAAGGGATCATTGTTGTGTGATAGGTCAAGTTGTGTTGGTTGTTGTTGTGAAGAGAGATCATAAGATGAAGTCTTATTCTGAATAGGGTAATTGAAGTGATTCTGTTCAACTGAGTAATCGTGAAGTTGCATGGATGAATTCGGAACATGTGAGTGAGCAACCAATGCTAATGAGTTTGATGTTGGAGACGGTGAAAGGGTTCCTCTCTGAGCACGGTCTTTGTTCACTTCTGACTCATGGTGTTTGAGATAATCATACAACAATCCATACGGTGCATCATGAAGATTCTTTGCCTGACGAACAAATGTCACATATCGCTGCCAATCCGGTCCAAGACACCCAAGAAACTTAGTGTTAACGGCAATCTTTGGTAGTGTGATGTTGTGTCTGTCGAGGTCATTTATGATATTGGTGAAGCGGTGATAGTATGACTCAAGTGATTCCATTGGCTCTATCATGAAGTGTATGTATTCCATGTAAATTTTGGATTCCATATCCTCCTGATTCAACTGAGTTCCTTCCATTAGTAGATGAATGTGTTCCCACATGGCCTTAGCATTTTTCTGAGCATCAACACTGCGAAAGATAGGATTTGGTATGCTGTGAAGGATGTAACTCATGGCATATTCGTCTGCTTCCTTATAAAGAATTTGTTCAGCAGTGAGGCATGTTTCAGGTAAAGCTGTTGAAGACTCAGGTCTAGGCGGAACAGCATTGTCATTAGCAGGAACAGTGTTGAGAGGTGGTACAAATGGACCTTCCATGATAACCTTCCTAAGATATCTGCCATGGGGTTTCTTGAGGTCAAGAAATCTAAGGAATCGACTTGACCACTGAACATAATTACCCGGTGTCAACATTGGTGGTGTGTCAAGTGAGCCTGCTTCATGCCTCGATTGTTGAGTAGTAATGACCTCACACATCTGATCAAACAAATGAGACTGTTTTGGCGTTGGAGTGATTTGTTGTAGCATTGGTAAGGGTTGAGGTTGAAATTGATGCATCATGGCATGTTGCTGAGAATACATTTGACTTGGCTGTGAATATGATTGTGCATTTTGTTGATATTGTTGTTGCTGACGAAATTGTTGCAGTTGATGATATGGTTGTGCTTGATACGGGTTAAAGTACGGTGGTTGAGACATGATTGAAAAAACTTGTGGTTTATGGATCTTGTAGAAGGTATAGTGCTTGAGACAATTCTTAGAAAACAAAACCCAAAATGATTTCGATACTTGGTTATTGGATGATTTCGATAAACTGTTAAAGTCCAGGTAATCTCAAAAAACTGAAGTTCTCGATAAAACAAGTAGGATCGCGATAACTCATGTTGTTCTCGATAAAAGGAAATTATCGAGAAATGTTGGAGACAATTATCGAGATCTTTGGTTCTATGAAGACAAAGTATGTTTTCGATGTTCTTGAAGGTAATTTCGATAGAGTCATAAGATTTCGAAAACAAACAATTGATTTCTATAACTGGTGAAGTTCTCGATAACCTCAGGTTTTCGATAACAAGTATCCAAAGTTTTGAGATTATACAATAACGAAACTATCCAATAAGTCGAAGTGTTTTCTTTCTTATACAAGAGAGAAAAGCACTGAGTAAGCAACAAAAACACTTAAGTAGTAATATCGAGGGTTCTCGATAAAAGAGGGTTTAAGGTTCTCGATAAAATGGGGTTTTAGAGGTTCTCGATAAGATGCCCAAAACGTAGATTTTTCTTTTGTGAAAAAGCAAGCCTAAAACGAGTTTTTAATCCAAGATTCTTGTACAACTAACATTAAAATGATGAAATCTTAATGAAAGTTGCAAACTTGAACTTTTTAACAAAAATTATAAAATTTTCGATAAATAGTACAAGTTTGTACGAATCTTAAAAAACCCAAAAATTTTGAAATTTTGTTGTTTGTTTTGGTTTCTAACACAAGTTTGTAATCAAATATGTGATAAAAACACAAAAGAAGCAAGAAAGTTGGAAAATTTTTGAATCTAACGAGACTAAGAACAAGTTTTGGGGCGTAAAATCACAAAAAAAATAAACTACACCTTCTTCTAGCGATTGATACCACTTGTTAGGTCACCATATTAGTAAACACAAGTATTCAAATGAGAGAAATGAGATGAGAAATAGACTTGGTTGATTAAGATCAATATGAAAGATGAAAGAACAAGAGTTTCCTTAAGATATGAAATTAACCAACAATATTAAAGAGTTACATAGTGTCCTATATATAGGAGAGGATTAGGGCAACACTCCCTTCCTTCCTTTTCTTTCTAGAACGTGGACTCGTCTTATAACCATACGAGTATTAAGCTAAAACGTAAATAAAAGTGATAATACTAGCAACCTATTACATTTATTGAAATGACCGAGACTTGACTGAATAGTTGAAAACTATGATCCTAACAGGAAAAGTATCTAAGTATAGGATTTTTATAAAAATCGGGCATTACCCGTTCGTATAGTCATTTTCCGAAACATATCAATTGTTGCAAAAATGCTTAAAATACATTTTTGTGATCGTTTAGATAAAAATAACATAGAAACAATATTACTGGCTCAGAAAACTATTTATTGGGCTTTAACCACAACTAATATATTGTCGGTACGCGTGTTGTGTCGTGTTTGCATGAAATGTGAGTTACGTCACATAATTAGTTGACGAATATTATTTGTAGTTGTATAGAAAAAAAATAAATCTTGAAAATGGTTAATTAGACCTTCATAGCAAATTACTTCAAGTTTAGCGATAATTAATGACTAGGTAAATTACGGGGTATTACAGTACCGACCCGTTAGACTGAATTCCGTCCCGGAATTCTAAGTTGTTGTAGTTGTCAGGGTTGTCTCGGGAAATAAGGATGGGTGATACTCTTGTCGAAGGATGTTTGCTCGCTAAAGGTGAAAGCTAAGGGTCTTACTATAGGATGCAACCTCTGATTATTCCAATGTAAAAGTGATGGTCCCGTCCCCAAAAGGTTATGCTATCTAAAACTCCAAAAGGGTACGTCGTTTCCTAAGTAATTGATTATTTCAGTCCACTCGCTTTTACCAGTGTGAGAATCTTATATTATAGGGTGAGTGGGAAGGTCGTACTTCGAAGGAATGGTGTCAAGGTATAACATATTGCTATTGTAAATCTTAGGCACGTCAGGTGGTACGTAAGTGTAGCAATTATTTTCGAGGTTTGATCCTAAGATTTGTTCTGCGATTGTGCGTTTTCCTGCTTAGAGGCATTGATAAAATTTTGTTCAAAATTTTATTTGAGTAAGCGTTTAAACGAATTTGACTAAATCAAAAATCTAGAAGACACAATTTTCTTTGTTTGAGGTTAATAGTTGGGTAAATTTGTGCGACCCAAAAAAAGTATAAAGTTTAGTTGAAACGAATTTTTAAATACGATGTAAATTAGACAATTTCACAGAAATCAATGTTTAGGCATTTGTTAACATACAAAAGTTTGATAAGGTCTAAATAAAATAGGTATATAATTTAGTAGTGTGGGTTTTTAAGCATGGTGTAGATAAAATAACTTCACAAAAAAAAAATACTTAGTCGCTCTTTAATATGCAAAAGTTTTGATTTAGTTTGACCAGAGGAAAATTTTAACTCCACAAATTGAGTATCTCGGAAAAATATATATTTTTTTTTGTAGTTGATATAAACGCGTTTTTAAAGAAAGATCTTTGAAAGTAAAATCATTGAAGATGAAGGAATAGTTGGGTATGACATTTATATAAGTTTCTGAAGGTTTCAGGACAAAATCTAGTTTCCAATGCTTGGTAATGTTTGGTGGCTGAATATCGGGTGAATTTTTATAGTTGGGGTACTTAATTTACTTGGGCAGTACAGGGATGTACCATGACATGTATTGTTGTGTTAGTGGTCTGAAATGAACGAGTCAATCGGATATTATGTCATGAGATGTTTTCCTTGGTTAGAAGTGAAAGTTGTGGATTAATAAGGGAATCTAATCGCAAGGAACGAGTAGTTAACTTGTTTAGAGACGAAACGACAACAAGACTTGGTGGATTGTTCTCTTCAGCTTTTGACAGAGACGCGTGATTCTTTTCTAGGGTTTAGTTTATTTCCAAAAGTAAATATTGGTTATTCTGTTTATAAGGTAATAGCATAAAAAAACTTTTCATACAAGTAAATGGTCCACAAAATGATTTGTAAAAATATTTCATAAAATGATTTGTAAAACAATTTATAGATAAGAAAACAATTTATTATTTGCAAGATAATAGCAAAATTGTAGTTTGTGATATATTTGCAAGACATCAAATCGGTCTACAATGTAACTTGTGAAATGATTTGTAAAACAGTTTATAAGACATTAGGAAAAACGATTCATTGTTTATAAAAGAACAGTAAAGCCGAAATTTTGATTTTATGACATAGTAGTAAAACGTTTCATAGAGTGTATTGTAGGATAATTGAAAACAGTTCGGATGTTACTAATGACACAGCGTATTATATTATAAGAAGGAAGTAGACAACTAGTATTCCCAAGGGATGAGTGAAGGATCATGTGTTCGGAAGATAGTGGCTCAAGTTACTCCGTAAGGTCTTAAGGCTTTCGTTGGTTTAACTTGTTGTATGTTTTCAAGACCTTGTTAAGGGTTCATTGGTTCTTTCATTGTTTACTTCCCTCAGAAGGCTTTCCCCCTAGGTACTATGAAGAGTCGTTCCTAAAACGGCTAGTGATTAAATCTTGATTCATCGATTGCGCGTATGGTCTGGGGTAGAGGTGACTGTAACATAACCCATAATAGTAAGTATAAGTCACTAATATATGTTATGTAATGTTTAAATGGTTATGCATCATCTGCTAAGCAAATCTCCATGCATAGTGTTGGTAAAATGTAGGCACGGGGCGCAAAGTAATAAAGTGTAGTATGGTCTGTTTAGAGAGCATAGTATTGCAATGAGGAGAGTGTTGTATTTAAGAGAAAAGTGTTGCAATAAGAGAGTATTGTGATGCCAGTGTGTTGTGAGTCGAAGTAAAATTTTTATTATATGCAATGCTTGCAGACATTTTACCGTTCTCAAAAATCAAATAGAAAATTAACCGGACATAACCCCATTATAACTACTCCCAGTATCGCAAAGTTCACCTCTGAGTTGGACATAGGTGATCAGACTATGCCCCACTGTCCCTGGTGGAATATAGGTGATCAGTCTATATTCACCCAAGGTTCAATGAACTTTAAAATACTCGGCTCAGTTATACTAGCAGTATGCCCTTCATTTTTAAAGTCGTTTTGAAAAATAATGTCGAGTGTACAAACTCGAAACCAAATGATGTGTTACGCAAGGAAATAGCGTAACTCCGTGTTAGGTGTGGCGCATTGGTGTAAGTATATGAAAATACTTTTAGTGAATAGTGACGAATAAGGGAAAATAAATCCTCAAATAAAAGGCACACATCTAATCGAATATATCAAGCATATAATCAAACATATCATCAATTATAATCACACGCGAGGCATCGGCTTGGTAGGCATACATGTGTAGGTCATAGGATTTAGTTTTTTTTCTTTTTTTTTTTTTTTTTTTTTTTTTTGTAAAAATGGTTATAGTCTGGGTTTTTGAAAATACCAGTTCTCTATAACCTGTGGCTCTATACCATCTGTAACACCCCCAAAATCAGGTCCAGCGGAAGCATACATGCATTGGGGTGCTACTAAACTGGTATCATAACATGAGGTACAAAGAACAGTTTTATCACAACCGTTTAGAATAAATTTCACTATTAAAAACAATGAGTTTACATATTTCAAAATTTTTGCGGAAATAGGCCCATAAGATAAATGAAGTGGTCCCAACTGTGTATCAGAGTCATCTATGACCATGCCATGCCGTTTGCCAAGTGCCTCCAAGAGTAAGTTATCACCTTAGAAAACCTGAGAATACATGCTAAAAAGTGTCAACACAAAGGTTGGTGAGTTCATAGAGTTTATATAAAAACAGTTAAAGTGATTCGAGTTTGTGAGATAATGAAGTAAATAGTGGGTTACGTTGTCATACACCCATAGTTCGTTTGTTGTTTGCCCTAACTGGGTCAATAGTTGAGTGAATCAATAGTGTTTGTATAAAATCAGTTGAATTACTCAGGTCGATAGCTGAGTAAATCCTTAATGTTTGTATAAAATTATTTGATTGGGTGATTCCCTAGTGTTTTCATAAAATATTGGAACACAAGTTTTCCAGTTAGATAACATAATTGCATCGTAGTGTAATATATTGCCCTAAGCCTCATGACACGCAAACCTTAACATAGGGTGATATCATAAATGATATAAATAGCCTACATCATGAATGATGTAGGTGATAGTGCCCTCGTCGTCGTAGGAGTTTGCCAACTTCCTATTTATATTCGAATAAAGTGCATTTGGTAACCATTTCAGGCTAACTTCAAATGGGGCGTCAACTGCCAATAGATCTATTCACTAAATTCGCGTTCACTCGCAAGTGATTAATGGTTCATGATATGAGGGACTTTTGGCAAGGGTGTTAACTTAGGCAATATCAATCAAGATAGCATACAGAAACATACTTGTGTTCAGGATTGTAACATGTAATATGTTTCAATAAACAAATAGAGTGTATCATCAATTTAGTAAAGTGTTTAAGATAACGAGTAAAAGATGTAATTAAGACGAGCATGTATCTCCCCCAAAGAGTTCAAAATAGATAAAAGAGGGGCTATGACTCACCTCAACAATTAGCAGTTTGATAGGAGAAAGTCAAGTAATGATAGTGTGCGGCACCGACACGCGACCTAGATTAGTATGGCAAGTTTAGTTCACAGTTTCAGTTTTAAGACTCGATGAAGTTTAGATAAGTTTAAAAGTTTTAACATGTTTGTGTTGTTGTTGCTTGTGTGGCAGCATTTGAGTTTAAATAGTTTTCTAAATGTTTATAAGTATTGGCTCTTGGAAAGTGTATAAGTATATACATAAGTATGCAATAGCAAAAGTATACATGACGAAGCATAGGCTGGTCAAAGAAGTCACAAGACTAAGTATGGAAAATAATCATAAATGAATATCGTAATAAATAGACGTCGTCGGAAAATAAAATGTCTTTAACTAATGAAGATAAAATAGTTAGTGGGGAGTATAATATTTTATTTTTCATCTTTTAGTCGATTTATTTGGAAAAGTATCTAAGTATAGGATTTTTATAAAAATCGGGCATGACCCGTTCGTATAGTCATTTTTCGAAACATATCAATTGTTGCAAGTTTCCCCCTTAAACCTTTTGATAAGTCCAAAAATAAGCTAAACCAAATAAGTCTTAAGTGTTGACATAGCAATTTGAGAGTAAAAGGATAAGCAAACACCAATACACACCCAACTGTTGGGATGGATAGACCTCGACACACTACAAAATAACCCAACTCCAAATTTAACTCAAAGTCCTTGTTTAGTCAAATATATATACGAAATGGGTGAATGCATAAGTAATATAAGCTAATAAATATGCTAAAGTAAAATAAACACTTTCCTTCCAATTGAGCTAACTTAATATTTCATTTAGATCTATGATTTCCTTGTATTTATTTGCAACTAGGAATGTTAAATAAGCTCTTTTATTTATGTACAAATCGAATGTTTTAAAAATAACTTAATGCTTATTTTTCTTTTGTTCATTAGTGTATTAGGAGTCTAATTGATACCACACAAGTGCAACAACACACCAATATATATAGGTAGTCGATCCATAACATTATTTCAAGAACAAGAGTACTTCAAAACTTTAACATATTTACATATATATCTCATTTGAACAAGTTTTGAAATCGTATTAGTCAAGAATAACGCAAAAGTTTAAGTTTTAGGGAAAAATTACAATGTTTTAAGGTGGATCGAATACTAGGATTCAAGAACACCAATAATTACCAAGATCTCCAAGATAACTAATCGAGCTTGAACCAAGAATACCAAAGAGAAATAGTTTTGTGTGAAATTTTGAAATGAAATTTTGTGTTTGATGGCTGTGTTTCACGGTAGCAATAAGGAGACTACAAAAAGAGCACATTTGACTTGCTTTTGGAATGTGTGATAAAAGCAAGTTACCTTATTGAGTTAATCTCTACTACTTATAAAGGAAAAATGGTCAACCTTGAATTTTCAAGGTCAATGTTGAGTTTTCAATGTCAATGTTGAGTTTTCAATTCTTGAGTTTCAACCGGCTATTGATGGAAACGAGCTGCTATTGATGGAAACTACAAATCAATTGAAATGTAATTAATACTCTTATTAAAACACCCCATTACTTAAAAGTACAATGATTTATTCACATTGTACAACAAATTAAAACACAAACCGGGTTGACCCGGGACGCTTCAAACCCGGTTTAATTTGACCCATTTCCGACCCAACATAACAAGTTGACCGGTTTAAATCGACCCATTTTTCAACCGAAACGGTTCAACCGGTTGAACCACCCGGGTCGAACCGGGTTTCAAAACATTATCCATTACTTAAAAGTATAATGATTTATTTACATTGTACAACCAATTGAACCGTTCCGGTCGAAAAATGGGTCGATTTAAACCGGGTCAACTTGCTAGGTTGGCTCGGAAATGGGTCAAATTAAACTGGGTCAACCCGTCGGGTTTTGAAGCGTCCCGGGTCAACCCGGTTTGTGTTTTAATTTGACCAGTTTTCGACCCAACATAGCAAGTTGACCCGATTTAAATCAACCCATTTTTCGACCGGAATGGTTCAACCGGCTGAACCACCCGAGTCGAACCGGGTTTCAAAACATTATGTTTAATTCCCAAATCTTCAAACTTTTATTATTTTTCGTTTATAACCTATAAACTTTTTTTTATCAATAAACTATCTATCGCCATAAAATCCCATTGCTATGCACGGGTATTCGTCTAGTGTTCAAAACATATCAAAAGTCACTATCATATTACAATTGTTTAGGAATGCATGTGAGGTTTTGAAACAAGAATGTAAATTTATTATGGTCCTTGTGTTACGATCTGTGTAAAAGGAAGAAAAAAAATGCATGCTTTGACCATGCTTTCTAATTAAAAAAAATGTGTGTCTTTTTCTAGTTAAGTTACAAAAGGGTGTAGAGCCAAAAGTGAATTTGACTCAGCATGTGGGTTGAAAATGAGCCATATGGGCGGCAGATAAAAAGTGAAATGAGGGAATAAAATTTTGAGTTGAGTTCGTGTATTTCATGCCCTTTTTGAGTTTGAAGTGTAGTTGTAGTGTCTCGGTTTGGTATTTTTGAGCAAAAATGCTTAAAATACATTTTTGTGATCGTTTATATAAAAATAACATAGAAACAATATTACTGGCTCAGAAAACTATTTATTGGGCTTTAACCACAACTAATATATTGTCGGTACGCGTGCTGTGTCGTGTTTGCATGAAATGTGAGTTACGTCACATAATTAGATGACGAATATTATTTGTAGTTGTATAGAAAAAAAATTAATCTTGAAAATGGTTAATTAGACCTTCATAACAAATTACTTCAAGTTTAGCGATAATTAATGAATAGGTAAATTACAGGGTATTACAATGTCTCTCAAAGGGTTTAACTTATAATTTTTCTAAGTTTATCTTTGATAATATGATTGAAAATATTCAAAGGAAAAAGCATAAGTTTCTAATGTACCCTAGGTTCTTACAGATGATTTTAAATATAACAACCCAAGAGCAAACCTTTTGTTCCATAGGAGCACTTACAAAGAAAGTTTTTGCCTCTATGAGAACTAATTATGAAGGGGCATTTCAACCTTTATTGCCAGCTATGTTGCCACAAGGAAATAATGATGCTGGTGAGGGTGATAATGCTGATGCTCCTCCCTCTCCACATCCTGCTGATGATGGAAATCCATCATCTCCCAGTGTTGCTGCTGATGGTAATCCATCAGTTGCCACTGATGAGGGTCCTTCCATTGCTGCTGAAGCATCCAATGCTTCTCCTGACCAGCCTCCACCATTCCCTAGTTCACCCAGGCCTCACACACCATCAATCTCTATTACTACTGATGAGCCAGTTCTTGAGGTAGAAGAGAATCTTCAGTCTCTTGGTACATCAGTACCTTTACCTTTTGAACCTGAGATAACTAGACTTCCCACACCTAGTCCTGAAAGAGAACCTTTTGATGATATCATTCCTACATTTGAGCATGTTTCTCCTGAAAGGCCCAATGATGCTCCCATTACTACAGAGCAATCTGCTGGTGGAGCTGAGGAGCCTATTACTCTCACATCTGTATATGATTTGCTCAAGAGGTATGTCAAAAAGGTTGATGATCTTCAAACAGAGCTTGCAGACACTAAATCTTCACTTGGTGCTGAAATTGTAGCTTTGAAGAATAAGATTCAGGGACTAGAAGCACAACTTGGAAAGCAAATGAAAAGAAACTTGGTGGTTTCTTCTGATGAAGAACAAGAGGGAAGGCAAATGGACTCTCTTGAAGTATTAGCTGATGTGGCTCAACAAGCTGCTACTTCTTCATCTTCTAAAGCTATTCCACAAAAGGAGACAATTCAGTTCAGCAGAAAAAGAAGGAGACAATATTTGGCTCAAGTATCTGCTGGGACTTCTAAAGTTGTAGATGAGCAAGTTCCTGCTGATGCAGATATGATGCCTGTTACAGTTGATCAAGCACAAGCCCAGTCTTTTGCTACACCTTCAGAAGAACCCTCAGAAGTATTTGTTGCTGGGCAAACTTTTGTGCTGGAATCTGACATTGCTGGTGATTTTACTCAAGCTGAAGATCCTACTTCACAAGTTTCTTCTGATGCACCTGCTGCTGCCCTTTATGTAGATTTGTCTCATGATGAGGAGCCATCTACTATTGCTTCTGATGTACCTGTTTCTGCTAAAGGGAAAGAAGTTTTTGCTGAAGAAGTAATTGTCCAGAGTCTATGTCTGATAAGGAAATGATTGAGCAGATAAGAATGCTTAAAGAGTATGAAGATCAGATGAAGAGCAAAGCCCTACAAGAAAGGCTCTCAGCTCAGTTTACTTCAAATCTGTCTCCTGCAAGACAAAGAGAATTGGATGCACAATCCATTCATTTTACTGATGAGCAGTAAGATACATATACTATGCAAGCTGCATCAAATCCTACTCTTGCTCAGAGTATACTGGGAGCTAATTTTGATAGAGAAAATTTTGCTGCTCAAATGGTTGCACATGGAGATCAGAAGAAGAAGGATGCAGCTGACAAGAGAAAAGCTATTGCACTTCAGAAGGCTAAAGCTAAAAGAGATAAACCACTTACTGAAGCAGAGAGGAGAACTTATATGAGGAATGTGGTTTACAGCCAAAGAGTTGCTCTATACACTTCTGGTTTGAAAAAGAAGCAAGTCTGGAATCTGCCTGATTCTGAGCTGATAAGGCTGTATAATTTGATTATGAAGCAAATTAAACCAGCTTCTCAAGTGAAAAGGATTGCTGATGCTCTAGATGCTCCTACTGCCAAAAGATCCAAGATTGTTGACTCAACTGCTGATGATGTGCAAACTGCTGATGGTGTACACTCTTCTGTAAGTTTACCATCTGCTGAAGCAAAGGGTGTGTCTTCAATTTCTACTGAGGAAGCATCTGCTGGTCAACCATCAGTTCTTCATGTTTCTTCTGAAGCTTCTATCATAGTTGTTTCTTCTGAAGCTTCACCAATAGCTGCTGATCATGATATGGATTCAAAGGAAAAGCCAAGTACAAATGAGATTCCTTCTTCTGTATCTGCTGATCAAGGAAGATCATTTCTTTCCAACTATCGTGCAGTCCTGGCTAAGCAAGCTGAACAAGCAGTTGCTAAAGCTAAAAAGGCTAGGGAAGAAATGGATAAGCTGTATCAAAAAGGTGTGCATATCTCCATTCCTTCTGATGCTCCATCCTCTATTCCTGCTGCAGATGCCTCTGGTGCATCTGACAAGGTGGATCCTTCTATTTCTATGGGAATTTATGTACCTGGTAGGAGAAAGAAGAGGATGTCCCACAAGAGACATATTGCAATTAGAAGATCTCTAAGAATATCCAGGAAACAGACTGGTAAGAAGAAGAGATCATTTAAACATGTGGATCTACAGGCTGATAATGCTATCTTTATCAAGAAGGGTTCTCCTACAACTTTTCCAGAAGATTCTTATAGTGTGTTGAAAGATTGGAAGGTGACTGATGGCCAGATCAACACAATCTATAGAATGGATGGATCTTCTATGGAGTTTACTTTCTTGAAGGATATACTACATTTGGTGGATAGACAAGACCTGAACACTCTTTATGCCTATGTGACACATTATTATGCAAATCATAAACCACAACGGGCAGGGTTGTACTTATTGGGAGATCTACAAGTTCTTTTTGATTCTAAGTCTCCTAATAGTACAGGGTTTTCTATTTGGAAGAATTCTCATAAATGGAAGGTTGATACATGGAGATTCTATCCTTCTCCAAATGTACATGTTGTGGAGTCCAAGTGTGGGATGAGAGTTTGTATGTTCTCTGATCAGCAGTATCCATTGTCATCTAAACTGCTGAGAAGATTGCTGAGAAGGAAGTTGGAGGTTCCTCCTAATCCAGTGTCTAATGATCTCACACATGCAGAATAATTGGTTGGATTAATCAAGTCTCAGCTTCTACAACCACAGGCTTCTACTTGATTATGGTATTATTTGTTGTATATATTTATTTCGTAGTAAAAATATTAAAGAGAATTGGATGCACAATCCATTCATTTTACTGATGAGCAGTGGGATACATATACTATGCAAGCTGCATCAAATCCTACTCTTGCTCAGAGTATACTGGGAGCTAATTTTGATAGAGAAAATTTTGCTGCTCAAATGGTTGCACTTGGAGATCAGAAGAAGAAGGATGCAGCTGACAAGAGAAAAGCTATTGCACTTCAGAAGGCTAAAGCTAAAAGAGATAAACCACTTACTGAAGCAAAGAGGAGAACTTATATGAGGAATGTGGTTTACAACCAAAGTGTTGCTCTATACACTTCTGGTTTGAAAAAGAAGCAAGTCTGGAATCTGCCTGATTCTGAGCTGATAAGGCTGTATAATTTGATTATGAAGCAAATTAAACCAGCTTCTCAAGTGAAAAGGATTGTTGATGCTCTAGATGCTCCTACTGCCAAAAGATCCAAGATTGTTGACTCAACTGCTGATGATGTGCAAACTGCTGATGGTGTACAATCTTCTGTAAGTTTACCATCTGCTGAAGCAAAGGGTGTGTCTTCAATTTCTACTGAGGAAGCATCTGCTGGTCAACCATCAGTTCTTCATGTTTCTTCTAAAGCTTCTATCATAGCTGTTTCTTCTGAAGCTTCACCAATAGCTGCTGATCATGCTATAGATTCAAAGGAAAAGCCAAGTACAAATGAGATTCCTTCTTCTGTATCTGCTGATCAAGGAAGATCATTTCTTTCCAACTATCGTGCAGTCCTGGCTAGGCAAGCTGAACAAGCAGCTGCTAAAGCTAAAAAGGCTAGGGAAGAAATGGATAAGCTGTATCAAAAAGGTGTGCATATCTCCATTCCTTCTGATGCTCCATCCTCTATTCCTGCTGCAGATGCCTCTGGTGCATCTGATAAGGTGGATCCTTCTATTTCTATGGGAAGTTATGTACCTGGTAGGAGAAAGAAGAGGATGTCCCACAAGAGACATATTGCAATTAGAAGATCTCTAAGAATATCCAGGAAATAGACTGGTAAGAAGAAGAGATCATCTAAACATGTGAATCTACAGGCTGACAATGCTACCTTTATCAAGAAGGGTTCTCCTACAACTTTTTCAGAAGATTCTTATAGTGTGTTGAAAGATTGGAAGGTGACTGATGGCCAGATCAACACAATCTATAGAATGGATGGATCTTTTATGGAGTTTACTTTCTTGAAGGATATACTTCATTTGGTCGATAGACAAGACCTGAACACTCTTTATGCCTATGTGACACATTATTATGCAAATCATAAACCACAAGGGGCAGGGTTGTACTTATTGGGGGATCTACAAGTTCTTTTTGATTCTAAGTCTCCTAATAGTACAGGGTTTTCTATTTGGAAGAATTCTCATAAATGGAAGGTTGATACATGGAGATTCTATCCTTCACCGAATGTACATGTTGTGGAGTCCAAGTGTGGGATGAGAGTTTGTATGTTCTCTGATCAGCAGTATCCATTGTCATCTAAACTGCTGAGAAGGAAGTTGGAGGTTCCTCCTAATCCAGTGTCCAATGATCTCACACATGCAGAATAATTGGTTAGATTAATCAAGTCTCAGCTTCTACAACCACAGGCTTCTACTTGATTATGGTATTATTTGTTGTATATGTTTATTTCTTAGTAAAAAAAAAAAAAAAAAAAAAAAAAAAAAAAAAAAAAAAAAAAAAAAAAAAAAAAAAAAAAAAAGTAGTTCTTAGATTTTTGTACTAACTGTTTGCAGGTTTGTTGTATAGTAAATCTGCTGATGGCTGTAATGATTTGCCAAAAATCATAGGGTACTCAACTCACCCATGCTTAATTGCTGAGAGTTGAACTGGTCATCTATTCACCATGGATCTTATTCTGTGAAAATCCAAAGAATTGACTAGCCCATAAGCATATGGCTTGTGGTAAAGGTAGTGGAAATCCATATTGGTTTTCAATTCACCAAGGATGTTTCCTTTAAGAATTGGCTAGTCCTGAGCAAACGGCTATAGGTAAAGACAACTCAAATCCGTTTGTAGTTGATGATTTACTCAAAATCATATGGTTATCAGTGTACCATGGTTTTCGAACTAAAACATTTGGCTACTCCAGTAGTGATGGCTATTGGTAAAGAGACATCAAATCCATTATTTTCAATGATTCACCTCTCACAGGAGTTAACACACCTGGATGTGATGAGAATAGTATGAAACTTATTTGTTTTGATGTATCTAATGTCATATGTTGCTGCAAAGATATGGTGTTTCAAGCTTATTCATCATAGAGATGTGATTTTTTTGGTTCTTTGCTGCTGATGTTTGAAGACAATCCTCTTTACATTATTGTGATTACTGATCTATCAAGGAATCTTGAACTTAACCTTGTCAAATTCAAGATTAGGGGAGGATTTTTGGGAATTCTGCTAAGTAAGAATTCTGCTGATGGTAGCTGCTGATGGAATCTGCTGAAGAGATGGATTCTATTGAATAAGTGTTTCTGCTGAAGGCTAAGCTTCAGCATATTTAGTTACTGCGGATAGAGTTAAACCGCGTATTTTGTAATATAGTTAGGATATGCATGAGTAATATTAGGAAAAGATAATGCATATTGTTTAGAGTTTATAGAATATACGTTTCTTGTGAAACGGTTTAAGTTAGGGTTCCTTGTCTATAAAAGGAACACAAGTTTATGTTCTATGATATACGAGTTTTGAAAAACAAGTTCTTAATATATATCCATAGAGGATTAAACGTTCTTAGTATTCATTGTTTCTGTTTGTATTTGTTTTCCGCATTAGAATACAAGCTTTGGAGATTCTCTATTAGAGTGTTTATGATTACATAGATACTGCTAACGATCAATGATAGATACAAGATCTATCAAGGGTATTAGTTTCAACATTAATGAATAAACAAGATGCTAAACCAAGATTGATGCGTTGGGTCTCCTCCTTCAAGAATTCAATATTGAAATTCGAGACAAGAAAGGAGCGGAGAACCTAGCCGCCGACCATTTATCTAGACTCGAAAATCCCCATCAAAGTGTTCTCGAGAAAAAAGATATCAATGAATCATTTCCTCTCGAGACACTTGGGAGTGTTTCAAATGACCTTATTACCCTATGGTTCGCCGATTTTGCGAATTACCATGCGGGGAATTTCATAAGGAAAGGGATGTCGTCCCAACAGAAAAAGAAATTCATTAAGGACGTTAAGCCTTATTATTGGGACGATCCCTACTTGTTTAGAGTTTGTGCGGATCAAGTGATTCGGCGATGTGTTCACGGCAAGGAAGCCGATGAGATTCTTATGGCATGCCACAATGGACCCACTGGGGGACATCATGGTGCCAATTTTACCACAAAGAAAGTCTTTGACTCCAGCTTCTATTGGCCGACGATTTACCGAGATGCACAAGACTTGGTGAAGTCTTGTGACTCGTGCCAGCGTCAAGGAAAAATTTCACAACGTGATGAGGTGCCTCAAAACGCTATTCAAGTTTGTGAAATCTTTGATGTATGGGGTATTGATTTTATGGGACCATTCCCGACTTCAAGAGGGAATAAGTACATACTCGTGGCGGTCGATTATTTGTCTAAATGGGTTGAAGCGAAAGCGCTCCCCACAAATGACGCCCGAGTAGTGGTTAAGTTCTTGAAAAGTTTGTTTTCTCGATTTGGTACACCTCGTTCTATCATAAGTGATCGTGGTACTCATTTTTGTAATGATCAATTTGCTAAAGTCATGTCTAAATATGGATTTACTCATCGTCTTAGTACCGCGTATCATCCGCAAACGAGCGGTCAAGTTGAGGTGTCCAATCGTGGACTTAAGAGGATATTAGAAAGGACCGTTGATGGTAAGCGTGCCTCTTGGGCCGATAAGCTAGATGATGCATTATGGGCTTTCCGTACCGCTTACAAAACACCCATTGGGTGTACTCCATATAAGTTGGTGTACGAAAAGGCTTGCCATTTACCCATCGAGTTAGAGCATAAAGCCTATTGGGCTTTGAAACATGCTAATTTTGACCTTAAGACCACGGGTGATCATCGTAAAATAAAATTGAATGAATTGGTTGAATTGCGTGATCAAGCTTATGAGAGTTCTTTAATCTACAAAGAGAAAATGAAGAGGATTCATGATGATAAAATTAAGAATCGTGATTTCAATGTAGGTGATCGAGTCCTTCTTTTTAATTCTCGATTGAACATTTTTTCGGGCAAGCTCAAAACCCATTGGTCTGGACCATTCACTATTACCCATGTGTTCCCTTATGGTACCGTCGAGTAATCTCAACCCGATGGTCCCAACTTTAAGGTGAACGGTCATAGAATCAATTATTATTTTGGAGGGGATATACCACCCATGGTAGTCCCAGATCTCAAAACTTTCCCCAAGGATGATTGAATTCGGGGATCGAGTCAAGCTACGTGACTCGGTGAACAAAAACAAAGTGCTTCGTGGGAGGCAACCCATGCTTATCATTTCTATCTTCTTTTCTATTTTCTAATAAATAACGTGAGGAGGGGCGACCTCTTCCACTCTTGTGTTTTTCATTGTTTTTTTTGTGAATGTCCAGGATTGTCCCGAATTATGATGACTCTCATGCTCGTTGTTTCTCTTCTCCACTCGAGTATCATTCTTCGTTGCTTATGGAAATCCGATATCCAAAAATCTTATCGACTAACGTTATCTTTGGCATAATTAATAAACGGCCTAGATTTTTGTTAGGATTACCCTTACCTTTGAAACATCGAGGACAATGTTTATCTTTAGTCTGGGGGGGGGGGTGAATCTTCGATTCGATTTGACCTTGCACTTTCACCTTTGTCGTTTACTCTTGCAACCCCGTTTTTCCTAAAANAGGTGTCCGTTCCATTTGCTCCGCCAAGATTAAGTAAATTCGGGGCGAGTCTAAGCTATACGACTCGATAATAAACAAGTGCTTCGTGGGAGGCACCCCATGCTTATCCTTTCTATTTTCTTTCTATTTTTCTTTTTCTAATGTGACGTGAGGAGGGCAACCTCTTCCATTTCTCGTGTTTTGTGGTTGTTGTTTGTGTTTATGTCCAGGATTTGCCCAAATAATGAAGACTCTCGTGCTCGTTGTTTTGTCTCAACTCGAGTTTCATCATTCGTTGCTAATCCATATATCCAAAAATCTTATCGACTAACGTTATCTTTGGCATAATTAATAAACGGCCTAGATTTTTGTTAGGATTACCCTTACCTTTGAAACATCGAGGACAATGTTTATCTTTAGTCTGGGGGGGGGGGGTGAATCTTCGATTCGATTTGACCTTGCACTTTCACCTTTGTCGTTTACTCTTGCAACCCCGTTTTTCCTAAAAAATTGAAAAAATTGAAAATTTTTGAAAAATTTCAAAGAAAAAAAAATGATGAAAATGATATGAAAAAGCAAAAAAAATGTGAAAAATGAAAAAGATGTGCAAAAATATAATAAGTGTTTTGACACCTAGTTGACTTTCCAGCTGGCGAGAGTAGAAATAAAATTTTGACTTGACCGGGCGTGTTGAGCCCTAGCTTGTTCCCTTAACCAATGATGATCATATAAGCTTGTGCTAGTTTTGTACACAAGGATCTATAAAACGCGAATTCTTTCTTAAGAATCTGCCAAGTTCCCGTACTTGACATTATACATGCGCAGCTTAAAAGCTTTCGCTAGTCTTTTACATAAGGAGCTAGAAAATGCGAATTCTTTTATTAGAATTTGCAAGTTTCCGTAATTGAATTTAAATATGCATGGCAGATTATCGGCTAAGTATTCGCGGATCTCATTATTTGAGATTTGTTAAAAAGGCGAAGAGCGAGAAATGATAGAGTTTATTTAGAAGTTAGATGCCATACGTGGAGTAGTTGGTTCTCTTTAGATCTCATAAAAGGTATTTGTGGCATTTTGCTCCCATGAGATTGTTTCACCCCATATCTTGTGTATAAATAATTAAAGATATTTTGGTTTTGACGAAATTTAGTTCTTTATGTTCTTAAAAGAATTTTTGCTTTAAAAATTGGGTACACATCAAGGATACAAGTCAAAAGTGTTGTATGTATGAGGTTTCGGAGCTACCCGTTAAAGTTCCTTGGAAAAAAGTATAAAAAAATGAAAAAGTGAAGAAAAGAAAAGTATGAAAAGGAAAACAAGTGAAAAAGAATGAAAAAGTTCAATTATGAGATGTATGCATATGTGCTTTAAAGTTAGACAAGTTGGTGGCGCGTGAGGTGCATGTGAATGATCGTAGATCGGGCACACGAGGTGCACGTGTAATACTCCCCAACTTAAGTCTATTATGATGTATTATTCCAAAGTCTTCGTTGTATATGAATAAGAGTTTGTATGTATCAAAAATCCTTGATGTGGATCTCATTTTTAATGCAATGGTTCTTGAGAGAAGATGAATAACTACTTAGCGTCTTAATTCTTGGTATCTTTATCGGATAAAATCTATTGGAACGAGAAAATATGAAGCAATTCATTTCTCAACTTAATTTAAAAAATTCTAGATACACTAAGATATGGGAGCAAGAGGTTATTTCGAAAGTAACTTTTATGAGTAATGTTGGTATCTAATTTTTAAGTAGGTTGTGATCTCGTTCATAAGCTTAGTTTGGGGACTTGTGGGAAATCGAGGATGACGAATTTTATCCGTATGGTCACTTTTCCATGAATTGTGTTTCTACTTTATGACCCTAAACATTATTGCAAAATAATGAAAGTTAACATACCGTCACATGAATAAAGATGAAGAATATATAAATAGTAGTGTAAAGTTAGTGTACGGAATAAAACGGGTAAACGGGGCGGTTTAGGGAAAAAATGATTTCATATCTCTTTTGAACATTCTTGCTACTTTTCAAAGTTAGTAGAAAGAGGTTTTGAAATTATTTATCTCAAAAGCGTGATTTGATCACATTGCGTGAGGACACGACAATACCTTAGTCTGGGGGATTTTGGTATGTGTTAATTCACATACCTTTTCATTACCAAAAACCGACCCAAATAGACTAATTATGCTAACAAATGCCAAAGAATGTGTGTTTTTGTGTTTGTGATCGTGCAGGTATGGATATTTCACAAAAGGACAAAAATCAAACGAAAACCGGCAAAAACGAGCATGAGAGTGGAAAAGTCATTGCTGGTGATTTAAAAGTCAAAATAGAGCTCATAAAGTCAAAGTGATCCTTCAAGTTTCAAAGATGTTTAAGAATAGTCCTTGGTCAAAGTTTGAAAAAATGGCGAGAATGGCCCTTCTACTTTCAGAAATTATCAAATCAAGCCCTTGAAGTAAGATTGGAGAAATTACATAACAAGCCCTCCAAGAATTTTAGTTGTTCACTAATGGTCCTTGAGAATATTATTGAAGAAAACAGAACTGCCCTTAAAGTTTCATCAAATTACAACTTTGGTCCTTGGTTATCTCATTACTTGCAAATTGGATCCAATTTATATTTGTCCAAAAAAACTCATAAATCCAAACCCAATACATTTCTCTACGTAATCTGTGAACCCAAATACTTCCCAAATAACTCAAAGCCCATTTCCTTTTTGTTTTAAACCAAGCCCATTTCCATTTTTACACCAGGTTAAATGGTCAATGAAATCAAATGAATAAAATAACCATTTACCCTCCCGCCCCCCACCCCAAAATATTACCCAACCCAGGCACATGAACCCTAGTTACTGTTCACGTGATCAATCTCCAAAATTACGGCAATTAAGGGTACATCAGTCAAATCAACGGGCTTCCAGAAGATTTCAGGTGTGTCAGAAGGTGTTAGGAGTGAAAGAAACACACGCATGGCCACATGGCAGGCTCTGATTGGTTACTACATGTCACAATTGAGTGATCCAAGGGCTTAGATGAGTGGGATTTGATCTGAGGGTGTAGATTGGCTCTGAAGAAACACAAAACTCACACAGATCACCAGCTTGGCATAAGGACCTCTTTGATGTTAGTAGGATTGTGGTTTTGAGTTATGGTTGTTTAAAGGTGATGATTACTGTTCCATTGGTCTGATAAATGCATGTTAGAGCTTAACTGAGTAGTTGTAATCATATTGTAACTGTTGCCTTTTTTTTAGTTGTTAGTTCAATTGAGACTGTCATATTGTGATTCTGAGTTACTTGTTGATTAGGACAGTGTAATTGAGTTTCTCTCAGCTGATTTAATCAGTGAGTAAACCTAGTTAGAGGTTAAGTGGCTTGTATCTCTTATTAGCTTACTAAAAGTTCAAAATTAGTTGCATCATTGTTGTTTGGATCATGTCTGATCTAGGTGTTGTTGTTGATTAGCTTCTTAATGCTCTGCACACTTAGTCTCATTTAGGATTATAGAAGATAGATAAGTAACAAAATTGGCAGTTCAATAGCAAAAGTCAAAATTTACCTTATAATCTCTTATATGTCTGCATGTTTTTGTTATCTGCTCTTACACCATTAGATCATTTGTTGTTATTTGAATCTGCTTATGTGATTTTAATGCTTGAACAGACTCATCATCCAATCAGTAATAGATTTAGGCTAGTGAAGTTCAATTTAGTCAATCCTAGTGTGCAATTTTGAAAGTCAAAAGTCTGCAATAAAATTCGGTACTTCTGTTCTCAGTGACCTGTTATTAGGGATAACTAAGGCATCAATTGGTAGATTGTGATAGGGCTTTTCATAATTTTGAGTTCTCAGCTTGGTGTTTTCACTTTTGCCCCCATAAGTTTGCATTTTAGAGCTTATTGAGTCTGCTTATTTTAGCTTGCAAGTAGGTACATTAGTCATGTTTTGCTGAATTTTAATTAGGCATGCAGTTGTGATTTGTGGATTACAATCTGAGTTTATTTGTTATTTTTGAGTAGTTTTGAGATTGTATGATTGTAATTCATTGTTTCTGAGCTTCTAGCTTATTCTGTAGCTAAGCTGCTTATTTATAGTGCATATCATAAACTGCTTATATGTCCAATTGAGTGTTCTATTGTGCTCCTTGATCTTATATAAGTTTGTTTGAGCTATTTTGAGTACCTTATACCTTCTGTAAAAGTTTTAGGCATTTTTCGGAATAAGTGCTTATTAATAAGCACTTATTCACAACTGCTTATTACCCAAAAAGCACTTTTCAGCTTAATTTTCCATTTTTCTTAATTTTCTTAGATTTCAAATATTATTTTAGAATTCTCATAAAAATTTCAGAATTTTTCTTATTCATTTACTATTTCTTTTTATTTTTAAATAGATTTTAGAATATTAAATCATTTTTAGTTTCAAATTAAATCACAAAAAGACAAAAATAGTTTCTGATTTTATTTTTAAATTTCATTTTCAGTTTAATAAGATTATTAGAAAATAAATTTGAAGAATAAATTTTTCATTTTATAAATAGTTTGATTTTCTTTTATTAAATAAAAATACATAAATATTAAATAGTTTTTAATTCATATTAAATAAATAAAAGTCAAAATAATATTTTTCTTTTTCCTAAAATTTTCCTTAATCATTTCAAAGTTTTAAAAATTTCAGTTGAGCCCGTAGGTTTAGTCTAGCTTAAATTTTACGTTTTAAATTGTAACATAGACGTTATTTTTAGTTTACGTTACGTTTTTGACGTTTGTGCTTTATGTGCTTGTACCTTTGTGCATGATTAGTTGTTTTTGCTTGTTTTATCATTTCATTAGTTGTAAAATTCAAATATTTTCACTTTTCACTTTTTCACAAACACGATTTCTCGAATCGATTATCACGTTTCCATTCACCTTCACACGGAAACGACCCGGGTGTTACTTATTCGTTGAGTAATTCCTTGGACTTATAAATATATAATTGGTTTTAACTCAACCAGTTATAAACTAGTTTGAAGGCAACGAGGGGCATCAGAGAGGTCTGACGCCGTCACGCCTACGGGCTGACCCCGTCAGCCTGTGCAACTTTCAAATCCGAGATTACGAGGGAAAAATCAAGTTGGAAACTTATAGATCCTTGACCCAAACACCCCTTTTGACAGAAAAATGGCTAAAAAGCCAAAGGGTAATGGTCGAATCCGTGATTCCCAAGAGTAATACTAAACCCATTTCGAAAATCTAACTAACTAGTGCCTTAATTATTGTCAAAACAACATATATCACAAGGCATTCATAAGTTTCAATTCTCAATTCGATCCTAGGGTTTCGGATTTGGGGGATTCCTAAATTGATGGCTCTAATAAACAATTGGAGTAAGAAGGATGAATAAAAATTACTTACCACGTGGAGATTAGCAATGAAATGGCTTGAATTGGCCCTTGGAGACTCGGTGGTGCTTTGTGGGGTTTATGATGAAAGTGATAGGTTGGTAGCTATAAGGGCTGTGCAGACGGGCTGACGCCGTCAAGTGCCCGTGTTTTGGGTATTTTGTGTGAAATTTCAATTTGGTCCTTGTTCTTTTAGGAATTGGTCATTGGCTTTTGTTAACTTTGATAACAAGGGCTCCTCTTCGTTAACAAACCCCCACCTGGGTCAAACATTTTATTGCTATCGTTGGGTGTGATTAGAGTATTTCCTGGGTTGGTAATCGCTCCACTTAACTTCCAATCTCCATCGTGGCAAGTAATCGATGAGTAAGAGAAACTTTCCCAAGAAATTTTTGAAGTGAGGGTGCGTATAATGTGAGTTCTTTTCGCACCTGGTTTAAAACAAAAGGATCGTTTTCTCACCTCGTGGAAATTAGGGAGCATGACTCGCAAGCTCCCTAAAAAGATGTTGTAAAACTGAGAATTCGTTTTCTCGAGAGGGAGTTTAGGAGAGTGGAGGTGACTCAAGGGTGGACTTCCTGGGAAAGGTATCCCATTGTTCCCCTTGCTAGTCGTTTCGTTGGGGAGTGCAAAGATTTTTTTGATTTTCTTTGGAGCACTTTTGTCCCTAATTTTCTCCTGGATCCTTGATATGAAGTCATCAGCCATGCTCATGAACATTTTTTGGGTTTCTTCCATGCGAGCTTCTAATTGCTGGATTTGTTTCTCTTGGTTGTTCACGAAAGTTACCATTATCCCTTCGAACTCCTCTTGTCGTGAAAATTTAGGAAACGTATATCCAGCATTCGCCATATGCACCTCGGCCCTCGTTAATTCACTAACCCACCTTTTGATGTTATCAAATAACTGTTCTTGGGTTGCGTTTATGTAATCTATGCTTCCTTCCTCTAAGAACATTGGATCCTCCCATTCTTCTTCTTCGTATTGTGCTAAGTCCTCAATGACCTCCCAGCACTTATCGACACTGAGCCTGCTTAGTCTACCATTGGCAGCGTAATCTATGGCCCTCCTAGTTTGATGATTGACATTATCATAAAAGATTTGGATTTGGAGCCAAAGTTCAAGGCCGTGGTAAGGGACTTTTTGGAGAAAGTTATTGAATCGAGTCCATGCCTCATAGAGGGTTTCGCCTTGACGTTGTTGGAACATCAAGATTTCATTCCTTACCTTAGTGGTGCTCCCTGGTAGGAAAAATTGAGCAAGGAAGAGAGTGGTGAAAGCATCCCAAGAGGTAATGGATCCTGCGGGTAGACGTTCTAGCCATTGACTAGCTTGGTCTCGCAGAGAGAATTGGAAGAGACGTAATCGGGTCGTCTCTCAAGTTTCAACATCAAGGTCTATGGAGTCAACGATTTTAAGGAAATCCTTGAGATGTTGATTTGGATCTTCGGAACGAAGTCCATGGAATGCACATCCGCTTTGCACCAACCGGATGGTGTTGGATCGCAAGGGAGACACATTGGCTCCTTGGGTGAGCTCAATGGTGTTTCGATAGCCTTGGTGGCTAGGACGGGAGTATTCTTCTAAAGTGCGGGCTCTAGGAGGTGGGTTTGGTTGGGGGTATGTTTTGTTGTGGTGGGTTGTTGGGATCAAGGATATTACCACCTTCCATGATGGCGGATGGTAATGGTTACGAACAAAAACACGAAGAAATAAGATAGACTAAAGAAACCTAGAAAATAAAAATAAAAATCTCACTAGAAAGGAATCTAGTGAGTAGACCTAATAAAAAAAATTCAACCTAAGCAATAACTATTCCCCGGCAGCGGCGCCAAAAACTTGATGAAACCTACGCAGTAGGTTTTACCTCTCAAGGGATCTTGAGAAGCTTGCAATCCCCACCAGGCAGTGTACCTGACCGATGTAGTATAGTGAAGTGGCAAGTATCGGGGGATTGATCGTTCTCTCGGGGAATAGTGTCGTTAGGATTGAAAACTACTCTAATTTAGGTCTAAGGGTTGAGGGATGATTCTTTTTGTATTTTTATATTTTATGGAAGCAAGTAAAATCTCGGGTATTTGGAAGAGTGTGCGGAATTAGGTGCTAGTCAACTAACCCAATTACTACAATTGCAAATAAAATAAAATAACAAGAAAATAAAAGGTTGTGAAACTTATATGGAGAAAAGTGTGTTTACTTAGATTTCCTTACTCCCTAGCTATCTTTTACTGGTTAATTGGTTTGTTACAATTGTGTGGATGACGGGTTGTATTCCTTTAAACCATTCGTAGAGCCGTTGTGACAACCGTGATTTTAGCAGATTAGTTAGACTAATAGTCTCGATCCATTTGACTTTGTTTGGTGTGAATTAAGTGTTTCTGTGTGGTATGTGTGTGAGATATGTGATTGCCTCTGAACAGTCAACTAAAACTGACCAAGGATTTGGTCAACTCAAGTCAAGCAATCCAGGGCACAATGCTAACCAAGAGGAGTATAGAATATCCCCGGGTCGTTATGTCCCAGCGAGGTGTGCGAAGGTATTGAAAACGGATTTGTGATCGGGTGATTTTGAATGGAAAAGGGGTTTGAGTGAGTAAACTAAGGAAATTATAAAATAAAATAGCTTAAACAAGCTATAAGAATGATTACGTGAAAACAAATAACCTAAAAACGTATAAAAACTAAAACACGTACGTTTAAATAAACATTACGTAAACGTACCAAATAAAACGTGAATTCTGTCCAATACAAATCCCACTGATGTGAAAATTATATTTTTGGAATCCAAATGATAAAAGAAAATTTTAGAAAAAAGAAAAATATTTATTAGACTATTTAATTAATTATTATTAATTAATTACTAAATAAACTAGATTTAATTATTATAAATATAAACTAATTTAAATAAATCTGAAATTTTTTATATAAATACTTTATAATAATACTAAGCTAAGAAAAATATAAAAGTGCTAAAAATATTATTAATTAGCTGAAAAATTAGCTAATAAGCAAAATAAGCTTAAAAGGACTTTTACTACTATAAATAAAAAAAGGAGGAAAAGTAAAACACTAAGTTATACGTAGGGGAGATGGTGCACAGATCTGGTCTGATTTTGTCACTAGTAACCAGCAGGTCAGGGGTTCAAATCCCACCCCTGACAGTTTTCCAAATTATTTTTCTTTTTGATTTTTTTCTTTTGCAAAACTATTCTAACAACAAATATAAGCAAATTTTGAAAAGACAAACTTTTGAAAACTCAAAAATAAGCTCAGAATTAGCCTATGAGCTTAACAGTTAACTCTTATGTTTAAAAGGAGATTTTTGATTTGAGAACAAGCTATCAATAAGCTAAAAGCTTCACACAAAAGATGGAATAAGCAATGAACAACTGAGATGAGTATAAAATAAGCTAAAACAAAGATAAAAGCTCAATGAAATAAGCTAAAAGCACTAATTAGCCAATCCAGTCCACTGAGAACCAAACAGCTTGAATAGGCAACTTGCAAGGCTGAAATAGCTTATCAAATAAGCTATAAAGCACAAAAGAAGCCCGGAACCCTTAACTTGGGCTTATAAGCTTTCCAGAAAGCTAAATAACCAAACCTAAGGTCCAATAACAAGCTCCAAAGGAGCTTGTGAAATCCGGTGTTTGTCCAGGTCCATGTGGAGCAGGGCACTATTTGGAAAACAGGCCACAAAGAAGGGTTGAAATAAGCACTTAGATAAAATCTTAAAATTATATGAAAAATAGTCCAACAAAGCTGAGCAACCAAAGATCAATATCCTAAAAGCTGAGAGTCTAAAACTGAAAAATGAGATCTAGAAAAATCTCTCCATTTTTGGTAAAACTGGTAAGCTATGCCAATTGACTTTTTGTTAAAAACTCATAAATTGACTTTTGTGAGATTTGAGCTTAATCTAATGACTGAACATGTTAATATAAGATAGAATGAGACTAAAGTAAGCTATTGCAACCACTTATGAGCTAATATGCATGATTATGAAACCTATATCTATGACAGTGAACATAAACTAATGGATTAAAGAGAGTTTTGACTTTTTTATGTTTAAGGTGCACTTATTATGACCAAACTATACTAAAATGACCTAAAGACACATGTATGAACACTTAACATCAACAAACACTCCCTGAATACCAGGGAATACACCTGATCCAAACACACCCTTAAATTAATGAAAACATGATTTTCATGGCATTCCACTGATTTAGGACAAAATAATGATTCAGGAGGTTACATTATGAAAACATAAGATCATTAAAGCACTAAAACACACATAATAACATCGTTAACCCATAAATCACTAAATAGCACTTTTTGACAGTGGAATCCATAAACTGAGTATCCATGAGATCCAGTGTACAAGCTTCATCAAATAAGCAACAACTAACACAACTTACACTAAATAATCTTAAAAGCAACAAATTAGTAGAATATGAGCATAGCTACAGTACTTAGCAAAATGTGGAAAAGGAGCTTACAATTGATATCCAAGCACAGATCATGATCCAAGGTCTAAAATTACTTCCTATAGCCTCCCTTGAGGCACTAAAACCATGAAACATCCATTTGTAACCCTGCTCCTTGCTTGCTTCATCAGTTACACTGATTTTTTGATTTTACCACTATTTATTTATGATTTTTAGTATTTTTGCTTTTTATGTTAAAACTGGTTTAAAGGTTTACAATAACTTACCTGAGCTTACTAGTAACCTAAATGGAACTTATGAAACAGTGAAACACAACATTTAACAAGATCACAGTGAAATGAGAATTTTAAATGTAAAGTGTAAAAACTCAATTAGATAAAGAAAGCTTGAAATTTATGTTGTTTAAACTAGAATTACACTGGAAAGGACTGGATTACAACTAAAAGGCTAAAATTAAAGCTTGAAATACTAAATTACACTATGTCGACCTCTATACTACTAAACTAAAAAAAACTTTTTCATCCTCTAGCCTTCTTTCTATCTTTATAGTCTTCACAAGGGTCCTTTGGACATTTCCCACCTCTTTTTTTTACCATTGGATTATCTCAATCAATCTCAGCCATTTAATTGGTTTTGGCGGGAAATGGATTTTTTGGCAGTTATTGGTAACTTGGAGGGTTATATGGAGCATTTAATGATGTTTGGTGTTTAGTAGAGGTTGAGGGAACATGGAGTGGGTTTAGTGAGTTGGAGTGATGGAGGATGGAGTGTTGGCAGGGGAGTAGCAGGCAAGTGGTTGGGGGGGAAGGAGAAGTCAAAAGGTTTGACCGGGTTTATATTATTAACGGGGGTGTTTATATATTTTGTGTTTTGGGCCTTGGGGTAAATGGGCTGGGAAAGTTGGGTTTATTAAACAAAAGGTTTGGTTTAGGGTGTTTGTTTTGGGTTATGAATAACAAAAGGGGTCCGTTTGGTTTATGAAGTACAAGGACCAATTTTGTAAATTCTGAAAATTTAGGGGCCTGTTGTGCCAACCTTCCAAAGATAACATAAGGACCATACTTGCCAAGTTCCATTATCCAAGGACCAAAATTGACTTTTCCATATTTTTAAAATTCCCAGGGACCTTTTCTGCCAAATATGAAACTTGAGGGACCAAACATGTAAACTTTTGAAACTTTTTACCCAAAGATCATTTTTGATAATATTTGACTTTTAAAGGACTTGGGTTGACTTATCTTTCAAAATAAATGCTCAGGGACTAATTTTGACAAGTTTTGAAAGTTGAGGGACTGAAACTGCCAATTATGCAAACTTTGTTCGTTTTTCATCTGTTTTTAAACATTTTGCATTTGAGACATATAAAACACGATCCTTGGATATTTTCTGCATTTTGATGCGTTTTTGAGTGTTTTTAAATGTTTTGCAGTTCAGATTTGACCAAAAATGATGAGTGTTTGAGCACTCATCACCAAACAAGGCCTGACTTTGGGTATAAAGTGAGTCCCAAAGGTATGATAGTTTTCATAGGAGGCAAGTGAATGAAGTATGAAGTATGCTTTGTATTTGAGTATCATAACAAATTTTGAATTCAAAGTAGTAAAACAAACATCTTATTTCCAAATAAAAGTATTCCCTCATTCCGATTACCATATACCAAACCAAACGCACACTTACACTATGTTCTCGAGATCTTTTATGAAAAGAAAAGAAATGAAACAGGAAGAATCAAAGATTTTGGTGTGTTCTTGAGTTTTATTAAGAAGAGAAAAGAAAGAAATTGGGATGAAATGGACAGAAAGTGCAAGGCATTCTTTTCAGTCAAATCTTCTGTACAATATTGGGCGGATTGTGAAGGAAAGAATCTTGTTTATAGCTTAATGACCAAAAAGCCCCTAACTTTATAAAAAGCATCTAGACATAGAAGGGGGTATATATGTAATAGTGTCAACTTCTCTTTCTTTCTTTTATACCATCTCGAGAACACTCCCAAAACAACTTTCCTTCCTTTCTTATTTGTCCCTTTCTTTGATTTTACTTTCTTTTCCTCATTCACAACTTAAGAATGCAGCGTTAGAACTAGGGGTGGCAATTCGGGTTGGGTTCGGGTTGGCGGGTTCGGGTTATCAGGTTGGCGGGTCAGAAAACCCCAACCCAAACCTGACCCATTTAAATCATCGGGTCAGCTATGTCAACCCTAACCTGTTTACACATAACCCGAACCTAACTCATTTAACCAGTATATATACTTGGGTTGGCGGGTTAAATAGGTGACACGGGTTGAATAGGTTAAATGGGTTTTGGTTGACCCATTTAACCCGTTTTTATATAAAAGTTGCCTCATTACACGGGTTAAATAGGTTAAACGGGTTTGCGAGTCGACCCATTTAACCCATTTAACTTGTATAATAAAATATAAATATTTTTTAATTTAAGAAAAAAATCTTAAACGGGTTGGCGGGTCAACCCACTTAATTTATCCCCGACCCGAACATGATCTGTTTAATAAACGGGTTAGATGGGTCGACCCAAACCCGACCTGATATCTATTTAACTCAACCCTGTTAATTTTCATGTCAGTTTCAGATCGGGTTTCGTGTCAGGTCAGAAATTGCCACCCCTAGTCCATACTAACATAGAACCATATAAAAAGTTACAAGAAGAAAGAAAACCGGAAACACCAACACAAAACATAAAACACAACACAAATGAATATGATTAACAACTAAAAGACTTTGATTCAAAATCGAAGTTCAACGATTTCTCATTTATTCATTCAGTTGTGTTCTTTGTTTTACGGATGACGTCATTCTCCCTCAGGTATCCATTCATTCATTCATTCATTTTTATATAAATAATGTTCAATTGAGTATCAATTTAAATCATTTATGTGTTTTTAATTTATCAATCTATCATTTGGGACAGTGTTAATAACTGAGTTAATGGGGTGTTTGGGACTTTTTAATAGCTTACTTAAATGGGTGTTTGTTACTGTGTTAATAGCTGAACTAAAGGGGTGTTTAAGAATATTTTTACAACTGAATTAAGGGGTGCTTGGGACTGTTTTATTTTTAATTACTTGACTTTGTCGCGTAATCATTTGGTGTGTACGTTAGTTGCATCTATGCAGAGCTTGATGTCGGTCGATTTTTCGCATAATAATCTTTCGGGTTTGGTTCCTGGTCACTTTAGTTACTTACATTATACATTGCTTTTGGGGAATGCTGGTTTTTGTAGACCATATTTGGGACCTTTTAAAAATGGAGTTATGAATAGTACGCGTCAAGATCATTCCAAAGGGCTATCTGCTTCTGTGAAGCTATTACTTGTTATCGGGTTGCTTGTTTGTTCTATAGCCTTTGCTGTCGATAAAGAAAGTTGTAGAGTTTAATAAAGAATTGGTTTGTCATATATGGTTTTAGAAGTTATGTTATTCAATAATTAACTATTTTATGCATTGCCACTTCCTGTTTTCCTAATGTTTTCACTTTACCTGTTTGACCCATTAGAGATCAAGAAAATTGGTGTTTGACCAAATCTCGATGTCTTTAGAAAACTGAAATCAGTTTTCCATAGTTTTCTGTTGGTTTTCATGAGAATATGTAAAACATAGTTTCTTCCTTGTGACTTGTGTACGTTCCCACTTCGTATTTTCTATTTCTACTTGGTTACTTTACCCATATCACTGACCAATGATAGGTCACTAAACAGTAAGTCACACTTATTAAAGACGACAAGGCAGTCACACAAACCTAAGTCGAATAGGGTTGAATGAGTCTGATCGAGTTGATGCTAAATGTTTGTGTTTTTGTGATTTACAATAATGGCATAAGTATTTTCCTTCATGGTATTTATGACCCATCAATAGGTATTGTTGATATATCTGCAGGTCTGCAATTTATCAAAGAGTCTCAAATGGGTCTAAACAGTAATGCAATAGTTTGATATATTCATATATAGTGAATCAAAATGAAACTTGCCAATAAAGTACTAAATAAAAATGAATGAAAACACTTATGCTATTTCATGGATGCACACAATACTGCACAACTGTGTATTTGTCAAATTGTCGAGCCATGGAAGTGTTTTGAAGAGTATGGGAACACTTATGACTTATCCGACATTATCAAAAGTGATCAAAATATAACTCAACCAACAATATAAGGGTGTTTGGTTTAGGGATTTTTTTTAGTAATTTGATGCTTTTTTAAGATGGTGCATTTGACCGGAGCCCGTTTGATCCAAATTATAAATTTGCCTGTTTCGACCCGTTGCCCGTGCCTGCCCGACCAGCCCGTTTTGCCACCTCTAAAATTTACGCTGCTTTTAGTAAATTCTTTATTAATGTAATCATCAATCATGTTTCTTTATAGTTTTCGAAATTTAACTAGTAAGAATTATATTATGCATATGTATTTTGATTAGATTTGTACATATAAGTTCCGTTTAGATATGATGTTGGTTTTGTATGCTGAATATGTGTTTCATCAACATATGGTATTGTTTCTTGCCAATTCAACTTTTTTATATGTGAATTTAACATTTTTTTTTTCAAAATAAAAGTGTATTGTTTTTGGACAAAATGGCTCGAACAGGATATAAACATTACTCAATTGCATGTCGACTATTAAAATGACACAAATGAAAAAGTGGTCTTAATTTTCTATTAAGGGTAACTATGAGTCGTTAACTATTTAGCTTGTTTATTTTCAAAAAAAAACTATTTAGCTTGTTTTTCACTTTTAGTATCAGTAGTGCTAGTGATGGAACTTGAATGGTATAAATGATACTGGACACTGGAGCCATTGTAGTTTCTTTCCTTATCTTTTTTACTAATTTGACAGGGAGTGATAGGCAAACTATAGCGAGATGGGGGGAAATGATAACCGTTTTGAATCCAAAAGAACTGTTTTTGTGACTGTGGGCACAACATCTTTCGATTCTCTTGTTAAAGCTGTTGACACTCAGCAAGTTCAAGAAGCATTGTTGAAGAAAGGATACACACATCTTGTAATTCAAATGGGCCGTGGATCTTACATCCCCAAAAAGGTGCTATTTTACTTTTGACTGACTTTCATTTTAGTAGAACATATTGGCACGAAAAACTAATTTATCTTCACTACATATATAATTATTTGTTGTTTGTAAACGACAAGCAAATAGAAGAATATTGGATGGTAATGTTGGTCCGGTAGGCTGAGGTTGAAACAATAGGCATGTCGCTTGATCGTATGCTTTAACAGTGAAACAGTTTTTGGAGGTTGATTTTTTTGTTTCTTAGGTCCTGAATTTGTTGCTCGATGTTTATGTTAGCAGATAAAATAAACTTGAAATCTCTTATTCTTTGTCGGGATAACGCATGTATGTTTCAAAGACTTTTTATGTGATTGAGGAGCCTTTCTTATCTAAGTGGTTAATGCTTTCACTAATTGTTGTGTCAATTTCGCGTCAGGTTCACACCTTTATACTCCCTTTTCTACATTGTACACCTTTATACTTCCTTTTCTACAATGTAACTTATGCTTTCGTTAATTTTACCGCCAAACTTTGATTTGAAAGTTTCTGATCTTCTATTAACTTTTTATAATACCCCTGAGTGACACCAGATGATGTATTCGTTGTGTAATGCTAATTGTTTTACAGAAGTTCTAAGCACTTGGTGCAGCATACTCATTCGGTCAAATCTGTTATTAAGTACTAGCTATAATACCCGTGCACTCACGGTGTTTTGACATGAATTTTTTTATCATGTATTAATACCGATTACCGAGTATATTTACTTAAAATGTAATGAACTTTACATTTATTACTTTAGTATAATTCATAATCGTAGATATCAATTTATATGTTCTATACTTTTGAGTTGATCGTTAATGGGTGGTTTGGAAACAAACCCCAAAACACACTCAAAATAGGTTATATGATACATCAACGGAATAAAAATATAAGTAGTTTTAATAAGAAATCCGACGACACCAAACATGTAAAATGACACCAAAATAATCACTTTACCCAAACATTATAAGTTGATTATACCACATTTAGGGTGCGTTTGGTACGTAGAAGGGGTTGGAGTTAGATTTGGATTTTGGCATAGATTTGAAAGATAAGTAAGAAAGACAAATTATATTTGTTTAATAAAATTGTTAGTTTTATAAGTAAAATTATTATTTAAAGATGAAAATATGTGTTTATGTGCGAGAGAGAAAGAGAGAAATATTAAATAGTGTGTTTAAGAGAATGAAATAACCAAAACCCACCATGCTTCCTATCTTTTGGTTTTGGTTGGCCCTTTATTCTATTTTAATTCCAAACCTCTCTACCAAACTACAAAATTTAAAACTTAAACCAAAACCTAATCAAAACCCACATAACAAACGGCACCTAAAATAAGTATCAATATAATCACTTTTACAGCTCAATACCAAAAACCCTTTAAATAGAAATTATGACCACCACTTCTTATACACTTTTCCGAATGGAAGTTAAAGAAAAACAAAAAAATGGGTACTCAACTTCTGAACTAGTCACCTACCCAGATAGTCCAGCAACATCAAGCTCTCTATTATACCTCATTTGATCAATATGCTAATGAGTAACGATGTTTTTGTTTTTGTTGATGTTGAAAACTCGAAACTGTTGTTGCTCAAAATTCCTGAACAATTAGCAACATCAACTAATTGATGTTGTGCCTCAAATAACTGATGTTGATGCTGAGCATATAGGGAAGTACCCGGTCCTTGAAGGCCTAACATCGGCTGCATATTAGAAGGGGTACTCGGTCCCATTGGTCCAACCGGTCCCATTTGTCCCAATACTGATTGCGTATACCCTTGGGATCATCCGTATTTAAGAGCTTCTTCATCTTGTTCTGAAAAATGATAACAATGTACAAAATAAATACAGTGCACTCCTAAACAAAAACCAAATTTAAAACAATTCATTTAACAGAATATTGGCACACTTAACAGTCCATTACCTTCTCACCTAATATTCTATGCCATACAGTCGAATGGATGAAAAGCCTAAATGGCTAAAACCAAAGTGGATTCAAATTAAAAAACCACTTAGAAATATTATTGTTGTATATTTTGCAGTCATATACTCATATATGACACTGGGCTATAGATAAATTCTAAAATGGATAAATAAAAAAGTTTTTTTTGGATCAGCCCAACTCCCAACTGACCCTTGCAGAAACATCCCTGCGTGTTCACCCGCTTCAGTAACCACAAAAACATCACATTGCCAACTGAGATAATAAAGATTAAGAAGCTTAAATGAAGAACTAATGCATTAATTTTCATATAGTGTAAATCTCCTTGGTGCAAATGACGGAAAAACCAAGACTGAAAGGGGCAATTGCAAGTTTGCAACCACTGTTCAAAAAGAAGAGTTTGTAGATTCAACCCATTTACTTAAGAATGGGTTAATTTTGTATTCTCTTATGCTTTAACGGGTCAACTAAAAAGTAAAAGTAAACGGGCATAATGGGTCCGCCAAAGTGTACTTTAAATGCATACACGTCCTAAACATATAATCAAGAATATTATATCATTATTGTTTATACAGTTTATATGCTACCATATTTAATGCATTAAGTATTTATAAACGGATATGGAAGACAAAGACTTGTGTTTGGGTCAACCCAACACACCCCAATTTTACCAAAACAATTAAAGCATATTCCGGAAAAGTTATCTTAAAAGAACTTTTTAAAACATCAAACAATTCTCCAGTACATAAAATAAAAGTGAAGGAAGAAATAACTGACCTTAATATTGTGCCATTTGAATCATTTTCAAGGGCTAGCGAAACAAATCCAACCTGTGGTAACTGAATTCAATAATTGAACTACATTAGTACATCATTCATTAGCATTAAAGCATTTAAAAATCCTTACCTGAGCTCATGGGCTTCTCTATAAGCAACTTTCAGATTATTATATTTGAGTAGATGAACACGAAAAGAGAAGGGGAGTCAAATTCAAGTAAATCGTTAAAATTACAACTAAAACTATAACTTTACCACCGAGAAGTTTATGGGCTATTTTTATACAGATTCTACTCACCTGAAAGCAAGGGATACCGATGACCCATATAAACCATATTACAAATGCCTCACGGATGTTGACTTTGAACCAACTAACCGCAAATTTTATCCATTTGGCATGTTAGTGGTAAGCTGGATGATTCAGTTGATAACTAAAGGTCTACTTCATAAGCCCTATGCTTCCATGGTTACTAAACTTTAATCTATAAATAATCACATATAGTCATTGTTAAACGACTCATTTTTCTCTTTTATACATTTAGATTTAAATAAATGCATAAGAAGTATCAAGTAAGAATAATCCAACAAAAGAAGAAATCCATAAACAAACCTTTTCTTCATGCTCATAGGTGTATTGCATGTACTCTGCTCATTTTAATTTCCTTCAAAATGTGTTGTCAGCTACAAGAGTCTATATACAGCCGTTCAAAAAAAAATAATAATAAAAAAAAATAAAAAAAAAAAAAACGAAAAAAACAAAAAACAAACAAACAAAGAAAAAACAGTCTATATACATACAACAATTCAAATTATTATTATATACAGTGTTGTCAAAAGCGTGCGCCTCACGCGCCTAGGCGAGATGCGATTGCGATACGGGCCCCCAACGCTCAAAACACTAGGCTCAGGCCCACAAACATTTAAAGCGACATATTCAGTTTCCAATTTAAACCCTTCGGTTCCCTACAGCCTTTTAATGCATGTCAGACGAGATTCTTTGTACCAAAAACCCTAATAAATTAATATATATCATCAATATCTCTTCATCAAACTATATCATCAATATCTCTTCATCAAACTATATTCATCATTCAACTT